>JBAMBR010007305.1:0-39764 GCA_037044475.1 Zaprionus obscuricornis
ACGTGCGTATGTATGTATGTATGTATGTTTGTATGACGTGTTGTTGAATTTTCGCTGCTTATCGGCGCGCACTGGACATATTTGCACTGTCTTTTATGGCAGAGAGAGAGAAAGAGAGAGTACGCTGTGAGTAATTGACAAATGGTTTGACAGTGAGGGCGTTGCTGCTGATGGGATATGGAAGCTTGACAGCAGCATACTGTGCCTGTTGCCTTAAAAGTGTTGTGGCAGGTGTATGCAATAGTAGTAGTTGTAGAGGCATTGATATGGGATGGGGGGAAGTGATAGTGGTTTAGTTTTAGAACAGCTTTACAGCTGTTTATTTTATATATTTTTTTTTTGTTTCTATATACGAAACATTTTTGCAGTTTCTAGCTCTGCAAGCCAGCTTCAAGACTGACCATGAATACACATGTATAAATATAGATGTACATAAGTATGTATACATACATACATAACTTAACGAGAGTAATAACTTTCAAAACTGGTTTTCTATTATTTGTTGTTGTTGTTGTTGCTTGTCTTTTGTTTGCTATGGCAGGCAGGCAGCCCCAAAAAATAGTAATAATAAAAAAAAAAATAAGAAAAGAAAGAAACACACAGCAAGAGAGAAGCTGACGATGAATGTTGATAATGCTGTTAATAATGCGCTGATAAGACTTTATGTACAGCAATGTATACATAATAGTTGAGATGTCTGTCGGGCATAAAAATAATAAAAATAAATAAATAAATAAAAGCAAAGATCAAACATATAAAAATACATGTAAATATACATATACATACAGCACAGCATATATAGAGATACGTCTCTCTGTGTGTGTGTGAGTGAGAGCGCAACTTATCGCAAGCAGCATCATTTATTTTTTTTTTTAATGGCCGAATTTCACAATTTTACAATGACAATTTTCAGATTTGCTTAATGCGCACACACACACACCCATGCACACATATGCATAGATCAGCAGACATACACATGCACAGAGAAAAAGAGAGCGAGTGAGAGTGAAAGAGAGAGATATGCAAAAAGCGCAGCTCAAAGTTTTGCTTGTAAAGCTCTTGTCGTTTTTCTTTTGCCATTTGCGCTTCTTCTTCTACTACTACTTCTCGTTTGTTGTTGCTGTTGTTGTTGTAGATATGTATGTATGTATGTACATATATGCATGCATATATATATATATACAGTTGTATATATGTATGTACATACATATCTCACTGACACTCACGCTCTCACATCCATGGGTTCAACTTTTGTACATAAACTGAACTGAGTGCGCTTCTCTCTCTCACACTCTTGCTTACACTCTTTCTCTCTCACTTCGCTGCTTTTGTCTATCCAACCGTGCGTCTTTCTGTGAATGCGTATATGTGTCTGTATATGTGTATGTCTGTGTGTGTTTGTTTGTATGTATTTGCTGCTATGCCTGGCCTGTGTGCCTTGCCTGCCGCCACTGCCACTGCCTCATCTCCCAGAGTCTTCTCCACTAGTTTTGCTGCCACAACAGCAACAACAACAATAAGCATATTCAGCGAAAAGTAAAAAAAAAATACATAAAAAAATAAGCAATAACAACAAAAACAACAAGAAGAAGAAGAAACATAATCGGCAAGGCAACAATCTATTTATTGCACATACTAAATGAACATCTCTCAATGCATATAGATTTCTATATGTACATCTATACATATATCTATACATACATACATATATATATGCACTTGCTGCTGCTGCTGCTGTTCAATTTTTTTTTTTAGGCCCTGTTGTTAAGAGCAAACTTTTGTTAACGGTTTTTCAGCCGCATGGCTGCATTTAAATGTTTTTGTATTTTTTTTTTTTGCGTTTTCTTTGTGGAAAAATTCCACTTAATCAAGCAAATTACCAACGCGTCGCAGTCGCAGTCACTGTCGACGTCAACGTTAACGTCGACGTTAACGTTAACGTCAAAGTCAATGCTTGGGCTATTTTTAGGCGCTTTGCGCTTTACCTTTCATTTATTTCTTCTTTTGTTGTTGTTGCTGTTGTTGGCAAAACATCAAAAAAAAAAAAAAATGAAGAAAAATATAAATAAAATAAAAATAAAATAATAATTATACAAAAATTGAATGCTACATGAAAATGAGACGATCGCCTCAAAACACACGCTGCTGCTGCTGTTGCTGTTAAGAATAACCCCAAAAAAAGTAACACGTAAAAGTTAAGCAGCAGCGCGACAGCGACAGCGACCCGAGCAGCGCAGTCAACGTTAACTGCGTTTTGCCCTGACACAAACGACAGCGAGAGCAGGCAGCGGTCGCCCAACAACAATAAAAACAAAAACAAAAAAAAAGTAAAGGAATAACAAAAAAAAAACCAGTTAGCTGATACACACACACATGTACACATACACACGTATATAACTATATACAAGGCAGGCAAAAAGAAACACATACACACACACACATGCATACATATACACATAGCACATTTGACATTTATATAGACATACATACATATAGCGGGGCAGAGAGAATACGATAAGTGCCAAAATAATAAAACTGTAGGAACAAATAAATAAATAAAAAATAAAATAAAATAGAAAACGAGAAATTCATTCAAACGAACGAAATAAATTCTTTATAACGCTGAGATTTCAATTTCATTTACAATTAATTAATTTTGTTCAATTAAAAAAAAAACAATGTATGTATGTATGATGTACATACATATATGCACATAAATATATATACACTTGACTTTGTGTGTCTGTCATCAAAATACAATGCAGCTAAAACTTGCAAGTGCAGTGATAATTATGCATGCAAAAAAAAAAAAAAATAGTTTGACAAGCATTGCTTGTTTCTCTCTCAGTGTCGTACTCTCTCTCTGTCTCACTCTTGCAGCCTTGAACTTAAATCATTTTGAATTTATTACATTTTATGCTTTGTTTTGTTGTTAGTTTTTGTCATTTTGCACCTGTAAAAATAATTATGCATATCTTGAAATGCGTTTCATTTACAAAAAAAAAAACATACATGTATACATACACATATATATTTCCATATAGTTTATTATACACATACATATTTATATTTTTCTTTACATAGCGTATAAAAATAAATGACAGCCAGAAAAGAGAAAACATTATTTTTATTTTATTTTTTTTTTCTAGCGCTTTAGCTGATAAGCGACAATAATACAAATAGACATACATACATACATATGTATGTACACACATTTATTACATTTCTACATATTTATATACACACATACATACAAAGCATTTAGCTTGCTGTTGATTTTTTTTCTTTTCTGTATTCACTTATGAATCACTTAAAGCGGATTTACGACTCTTATATTAATTTACTATTAATGTATGTATGTATGTGTTTATATTTGTGTGTCTGTATGTGTTGGTAAGTAAGCAGCACATACTTATGTTGCGATTTAAGTGTTGTACAACGTCAACAACAACAAGCTCAATTTAATAGCTAACGGTAACACGGTAACAATATATAAGTTATGCTTGTCTGTACATAAAATCGAACTACTTTGGCTGCAAGCAGCAACAGCAACAGCGCTTTCTACTACAACAACAACAACAACTGTAATATTTTATTTTTTTTTTATGCGCTGTGTTCTTATTTTGCACTTAATGACGTGTAACCAGCGCGCGCGTGTTTACATTTGTGTGCGCGTCTCATATCTATATATATATGTATGTATGTATGCATGTCTATGTGAGCATATTGCATGCATGTGTGTGTATCAGTTTGTATACAATAATGGGAAGAGTTTGCCGTGTGCGAGTGAGAGATGCCAAAGTAAACAGGTAAAAAAAATATATATATAAAAAAAAAAAATAAAATAATAAAGGTAAACCAAAAAGAAAACAACAACAAAAGCAACGGCAACGGCGAAAAAAAAAGCAGCTTTGCCACTTTTTTTTTCTGCCTCTGCCTTTGCCCGCTGCCGCTGTCATCGTCGCTATTGCTCTTGCTTTGCCTTTGCCGCCGCTGGCTTTTGTGTTTGCTGTTTTTTTTTTTTTTTGGTTTTGCGTGAAATTGACAGAAGATGAAGCTTCTCATGTATTGAGTAAATTGACATTGCAGTTGTAGATTGCTGTTGCTGCTGCTGCTATTATTATTGTTGCTGTTGTTGTTGTTGTCTTGCTTGAGTTAATAATGATAATCATAATTAGCCAACGTCAGCAGCGGCCATGAAAATTAAGCAAAAATAAAAATAAAAATACAAAAACATAAAAACAAAAAAAAAAAAATTAAAAGATCAATGCAAAATAATATTAAGTGCTTGCGTTTGCTTAATATTCAGTTAAACAGTTTTTGCTTATGTAAAAGGCCACAAAAAAAAAAAAAAACACACACACACACATACATATGTACATGTATGAGCACATAGAGCGAAATGAAAATCACACAGATACACACACACACACAAATATATAGCACATTGTGCTTGTGGTGGTGGGGTCTGCTGCCCTCTTGCGCATTCTTTGCTTGGCGAGTGAACCGCGACGCAGTTACATAAGCAAAGTACAAACATACATACATATATACGCTGCTATACATAAGCATATGTATGTATGTATGTATGTGTGCGCTACATAGTTGAGAATGATAGCAGAACGGGGAAACGGCAGCAGCACAAACAAGGAAGTAACAAGAGCAAAAGCAAAAGCAGCAACAACAACAAGAACAGAAAGTAGACGACAAGCAACAACAACAACAACAAGGAGAACAAGAAGAAGCAACTGCATGTGTCGATTCAACTCTTGAAACTTGTCTACTTCTCTTGCTATGTATGTATGTATATGTATGTAAGGTGGCAACGCTGTTTATCCACCAATGCAATAACGACGACGACGTCGCCTGCTGCTGCTGCTGCTGCCCGCGCGTGTACAAAGGTAAAGCCAAAGGGTTCATCACATACAAAAAGCTTTACCAAAGAGTTGAACTCAACTGTATATGAAAATAAAATAAAGAAGAAGCAACAGCAACAGCAAAGACAGAAAAAAAAAATTGTAAAAATCAAATAAGAAAAAAAATTTCAACGTGCCAAACACAGCAAGAGCATCTAAAAACAAAAACAGCAATAGCAACAACAACAACAACAGCATCGCAAGCAGCAGCAGCAGCAACTCATTTAAACGGTCAATTGCCTCAAGCTAAAAAAAAAAAGGCAAACGTACGAATAGAAAGACAAGCGAAAGAGAGAGCAAGCAAGCAAGCAAGAGAGCAACGATGACAGTGAGAGCGCGGTGCTGAAACTAAATGAAATTGAGTAGCGGCTGCTGCTGCTGCTATCGCTGTTATTTTTGTTTTTGTTGTTATTATTATTATTGCGTTTGCTTACACGTTGACTTTGACTAGGCAGACTGCGACTGTGACTGTGACTGCGGCTGCAGCAATGCCCGAAAATTCTTTATGTGTAAAATGTTAATTTCTCGCTTTAAAATGAGAACAAGGCACGCACGCACACACACACAAACATACAGCAGACGCACACATGTTGTGCAGGTAGTTTGCATGTATGTGTGAATAAAATATTGAATTGTGTGTATAAAATGGGCAATCAAATAAAAAAGTTTTTTTTTTTTTTTTTTTTGCACAGAAACAGAAAAGCGGACAACAACGTGCATAAATTAGCAGACGCGATGGAGCAAAAGAGTGCGAGAGAGCGAGTAAAAAGAGAGCGTGAACATGAGGCGAGCGTAGAGTGTAGAGTGAAGAGTGCGGCGTATATAAAGAATATGTGAGCGTGTGAGTAGGCAAGCCATATGTACATAGACTACATGGGCTACATACATACATATATGTATGTTTGTATGCATGTGCCTATGCCTATGTTTATGTATTGTGAAATATATAAACAATAATAAATAATAATAATCATCGTAAAAAAGAGCAACGAAAATATATGTTTAAAGCATTAAGCAAAGACACTTTTTGCATGCAATGCGAGACATGAAAAAAATAAATACGTAAGACAATTAGCAAACCGCAGCAGCAACCGCAACAACAGCAGCGACAATAAAAAAAAATTATTTATAAAAATAAATAAATAACAAATTGGCAGCCAGCAAAGTGGCAACGCTATGTTTTTTTTGACAGCGCTGACTATGCAAGAGTCAGCAGTTAGTCAGTGAAGTAAGGAAGAGAGGGAATAAGAGAGCAAGCAGTAGTAGTTCAGTAGGGAAGGGGTGGGGGGGGGACAAGAGAAAAGAGAGTAAGAAGCAGCGTTTTTGTGGCTTTGCGTCGCCGCTCAAGTTCAACACAAAGTTTAAGCAGCGTTGAAAAGCTTCGTTCGACAAAGTTGAGACTTGAAAGCAGCAGCAGAACTCAGAACGCAGTGAAAAAACATTATTTTTTTTTTTTGTTTATTAATATAACTAGATACATAAAGACAAATACAAAAACAATAGACTAACAGTTATGTATTTTTTTTATTTTTTTGATTATTTCGCCAGCCAAAACTTGCAGTACGAGAACAATTTTAAAGTTTGCCCTCTCTTTAAGTGCTTGCGCTAGCACGCTCTCTCTCTCTTCCCCCCTTCGCCACTAACTACAAAAAAACTGAAGATACTTGCGCTGCCGTCTTTTTTTTTTTCTTTTTGTTGAGTAACACAACGTTTTTACAGCTTTTCCTCTCTCTTTTTTTTTGTGTTATTTTTATTTTCATTTTTCTTTTTTTTTACAGTTGTTTTTTTTTTTGCGCCCTCTGAGTAAAAATTGTGTGTATCTAGTAGTCGAAATATATTTGATGCAAGTCAAAACAAGAAGAAATTGTCAGGCAGCTGCAGCAGTTGTGGAAAGTAGTGGAAGTGAAGGGGTGGGGGGAAGTTGGAGGCTGTCTGTGTGTTTGTGTATTGTGGCGAAAAATATCAATAGCTGTTGCATTTTGTAGATGTATTTTGTATACTATTTCACCTGCATGCATTTGCCTAACGCTATACATAAACACACACACATACAGACATACATACATATACATATACATGTATGCATATAGATATACGCATACATATATAATAGGCGGTGTCAAGACACATGTCCACATAATTGCCAAACGCGCAAAATCGAAGCCAAGTTTCAAATATACAAACACAACCAGCAAACAGCAGCAGCAGCAGCAGCAGCAGCAATACACACACATACACACGCATACATACATATACGCATCAGCGCGCTCTCGTAGCCTAGTCTATGGCCTCAGCTAACCCTACAAACTCTAACACACACACACACAGAGACATTCAAGCTGCCACCCCCTCCCACCCCACCCAACATTCAAAATATACAGCAGCAGTGGCAGTGGCAATGGCAGCAGCAGGTACAGTTGCGTTTGGCAAAATTTATAGTTTGGTCGAGTTAGTTTATAGCTGCTTTATATATATAGATATATATATATATATATAGTCGCTGCTATTTCATAATTAATATATGCCGCCTGCTACTAAAATATACACACAACAGTCACACACACACACAACACACACACACACTTATGCATAGCAATAGACAAGCTTTGCTTTCACTGCCAGCATCGCTAATTGTTCTACCACTGCTCCCGTTGCTGCAAGCAATTTCATTAAAAATTTTTCCTAATATTAATAGGCCTAAAAATTGTTTTTTTTTGCTAACGGTACTTTAACAATTACTATGGGCACAAAAACTAATTTCCTGCTTAAATCAGCTTATAACAGCGCACAAAATCAATTGCTATAACAACAACAACAACAACGCAGTGTGTGGCAGTGGCAGTGACAGTGGGAGTGAAAGCGTTTGCGGGAATTTTTAGTCACTTTTAATAGTTGCTCAGAGTTTTTTTTTTTTTTTTTTTAATTGCAAATTTAATTTGTTTGTTTTTTCTCGCTATATATACTATATATATATTCTATATATATCTGCTTAACATGCCATCATCTATCATCAGCTAGTCCAAAGTTTATAATATAAAAAATATTGTTGCACAACATTTTTCTTAGCTTTACATTTGCGCAACAAGAAAAAAAGAAAAAAAAACAAGAAAATAAATTTTTTTTTTTTTTTTTTTTTATTTTTTGCTGTAGTTTTGCCATATGGCAGGGCCAGCATTATGCTTGGCTGCGCTTCTTCATATTGTTGTTGTTGCTGCTGTTGTTGTTGTTGCCTTTTGTTTAGTCTAAACTAAACAAACAGCAAAGCATCGACCCGCAGCAACAGCAGTAGCATCAGTTGCCGCAGCAGCAGTAGCAGCAGTTCGTAACCCTGCCTATTGCTTATTGCCTGCCCTTTGAACCTTTCACCCACCACGCCCCCTCAGTTGTCCACTGCTATATCACAACTACTGTGCTACTTGTGCGCTCTGTGATCCTCTATGGTCGCAGCACATTTCAAATGTCCAGCCAAGCATTTTCAACGCCCACGGCACGCAGTTTCAAGCAGATAAACAGAGCATGTGTGTGAGCGAGAGAGAGAGAGAGAGAGATGGTAATACAATGGGGGCTAAAATACAAGGCAGTGACGGCAAAGCATATCATCTCGCATAGATTACGCAACTATTGCAACAACAGGCAACAAACATTTGCCACCCACTAAATGTGGCTAGTGAAAGAGCAAGACAGAGATAGAGAGAAAGAGATAGATAGAGTATGAGTGGGTCGCTACAATGACTGCTGCCACTCCCCATTGTGCATTACCCAGAGTGCCCACTGTATGTTGGCAACTCTCTGCAACACACACTCGCGCGACACATTTGTGCCACTCCAAAAAGCAAAAAAGGGACAACAGCGACCAACAGACAGACAGACAGACAGACACATATACACACACAGACACACATACATACACTGACAGACAGAAACATGCAGCAAAATCCACTCAAGCAGCACGAGCGAGCAAAAGAGAGAGAGAGAGAGTGTGTGAATGAGTGAGAAAGCAATAGCTAGCCCAAAAAACGCCACCTAACGCCCAGCACCTGCAATGTGCGCTGCTGCTGCTGTACGCGTCGCAGTCGCCGTAGGCCTCTTTGCTGTATCGTAGGATGCCACCAGCTGCTGCCTGCTGCCTGCTGCAGCCTGAGCTTCGTTTTTCGGCACCAACGACAACGACGACGACGACGATGACGATGAGTTGCCGGATATTATATGCATACTTGAACTATGCGCCAGGAAGGAAGCAAGGAAGCAGACAGTCAGAGCCATAGCATGGCATAGCATAGCACAGCACAGTGCCTACTCCTCTCTCTCTCTCTCTCTTACACACTTTCTCCCTACTACTACTAGCTGCCACGCTCACCTACAATTCGCAATAGCTGCCACAGTTAACAGTTTCAATGTTGCCTGTTTTGTATATATATATATATAATATATATATATTATACAGTTATATATATATATCTGTATCTGTATACGCTTTTTGCATGCCACTCTGTGTGTGTGTGTGTGTGTGTATTTTATATACACATGTACACAGCTGTACTCTGGACAGACTCTGCCATTGCGTTGCTATCGTCTCTCTATCACAATCTCTCACTCTTTCATTCTCTCTCTCTCTCTCTCTCTCTCTCGCTGTGTGTATGTTGTAGTCGTGTTTCGTGGCACTTTACAGGCAAAGAGTGCCGCCACCCACAGTACAACAATGCAAAAACGTCTGCATTTCAACTAACGCCACAACGCTAACCAATACACAAACAACAACAGCAACAACAACAACAACAAAAGCAACAACAACAACAACAACAACAACTTCAACTACCACCCCTGCGGCATATAGCCGTCACCCAAAACTCAAACCCATAGACAACCAACCCAATATCACTCCCTACAAACGCCACCCAACGCCCAACGCCCATAGCTAAACTCCTCAACTCCCACCACCCCATAGCAGCCCAATGCCCAACCCCACAGTCATTGCTCACTAAGCTTTTTTCACCCGCATCTCACCGCACCGCACCGCAGTCAACGTTGCTTTCGCATATCCCTTTTTCTGCTAGCTAATGCAGCAGCAGCAGCAGCAGCAACCAGGCAGCCAGGCAGAATTTAGTCGTTCTCTTTGTTGTTGTTGTTGTTGCTATTGCCGAAAAACTTTGCTACATAAGCGAATGTTGTCGACACACAAAGGCGGCTCCAATGCGCAACCCCCGCCCCCCAACATCATACACTGCAACAACAACAGCAACAACAACAGCAACAACAACAGCAACAACAACAACAAGAAAAACGAAAGAAAAAAAATCTAAAGCTGAAAAAATCAATAAATGTTTTTTTCTTTCTTCGTTTTCTTGTCATTTTCTTATTTTGCCAAAACAAAAAAGAAAGAAAAAAAAATAAAATAAAATATGCTTCAATTTTTTGTCTTTTTAAATTCAAAAATTTCAACTTTATTTTTCACACATTTTATCAAGTGCAACAAAATTGAAAATTTCACATTTTTTTTATGGCTTTTTTTTTATTTTATTTTTGTGTTTAACACAAATTTTTTTGTTCTTTTTTCCTTTGCTTCGCCAACATGCACACACACACACACACACACACACACACAGACACAGAGGCAGCGCTGTGAAATTAAAGTTTGAGAGAGCGTTTTCGTGTCTTTTAATCGATTTTTTTTTTTTGCCAAACACGCGACCAGCAACAGCAGCAGCAGCAAAAACACAAACCAGTCAACAGCCACCCAATGTGACAGCGCCAACTTCTCCACATTTTCAGAGCCTCCCCCCTGCCACCCCATCTACACTTAACAATCATACAGCTAGCAGCCATCGCATTTGCTATCTCATTCACACGCACAACAGCAGCTGCGCGCTATGCGACAACAACTTGCGAGAGTTTAAGGAAGACAAGCAAAGCAGCAGAAAAAGCCATAAAAATGTAGGCGTAGTAAAGTAGCAAGGGGCGAGAGGCGAAGGTTGGGGGTAAAGTTAGCAGCAAAGTGTAACAACAACAACAATGGCAAAAGAAAAAAAATAATAATAATAAATTCAATTGTCTGGCAGCACTGCCAAAAAAAAAAACAAAAAACTGACCAATAGCCAGCGAAGAGCAAAAAAAAAAACCTTTGGCAACACTGCTGAGACGACGCGCAGCCAGCAGCAGCAAACTTTGCACTTTTCTCAATGCAGCGCGCAGCGTAATGATCGTGACAATCGAACAGCACACTTGACACTTGTAAATATAGTTATCGATATACATAAGCAACTGCTGCTGCTGCTCTGCTGCTGCACTGTTAAGCTGTTGCTGCTGCGCGCTGTTATTATTGCTGCTGTCATTGTTCAGTTTTGGGGTCGGTTGTGTCTTTCATAGTTTTTATAATTTTAAGTGCAAGCTCTGCTAGCAGTAACAGCTACGGCAGCGACAGCGGCAGGCATTGATGAGAGAAGTCTAAGCGAAGCATACATGCATGTACATACACACACACACACATGCATGCTTTATATACATATATATATTTTGTATGCATTTGTGTGTGAAAGAGATTACTAAATCTTTTGCTGCCTGCCTGGGGGCACACGTTCTCTCTCATTCTTGCACACATGTTTTTACTGGCGCGTTATCGCTCTTTTTTTTTTTTTTTGCTTCCACTCTCACGCTGTGTATCGTCTGTGCTCGCTCTCACTCTCTCTCTCTGTCATTCTGCTGTTTGCTATTCTCTCTCTTTGGTTTTGTTCGAAATCGAAATCATTTAATGGATCGCAATGATTTCTGCTGCTGCTGCTGAAACTGAGACGAAAACGACGACGTCTGCTGATGTCGCTGCTGTTGTTGTTGTTGTTATTTTTATTATTGTTGCTGCTGGCTTTGCCTTTTGTTTTCGTTGTCAACACAAATGTTTAAAGCTCTTGCTGCAGCAGCAGCTTAGGCTTAGATTGCATTTATATAAATATATATGTAGACATGTGTTGAAACATACATAGAAATATATATATATATGTATGTATGTATGTATGTATGTATTTATATATATGCAGTGCAAACGAGTGGCACCGCTGCATGCAACTATTGAAGCATGAACATGCAATTTATGTATACATACACACACAGACATATGTACATATATAAATGCATATATATTTATATATATATACAAATATATATTTGAAACTATGAAATATACAACAACTGCAAATTGCACTCTAAAAGCAACTGTACTTTTGATATCAAATCCACTCAGCACACACACACACACACATATATATACATGTAAACAGACTAAAATCCCCCTGCCACTAAACATATTGCCACCCACCTCCATCTACATTGCTATTCACAACCCCCGCCCTCCCATTTCAACGCCCACTAGCACTACTCTCTCTCTCTCTTTCACTCTTTGTGTTTAGTTTTAGTTGCGCTTTAAACTGCATTTGCTTCTATTTTCTGTAGTTGCTGCTGCTGCTGCTGCTGTTGTTGTTGTTGTTGTTGTAAACCTCTGTATATAGCAGAGCATCGTCTATGCATATGTATGTGTATGTGTGTGAGAGTATATATCGTTGTATATGCATAGGCATCACTGTATGTGTGAGTATATATATGCTTGTATGTGTGTGTGTGTGTCTGTGTTATTTCAACAATTCGTTTTGCTAACGAAATAGAAAACTGCAATAGAGCAGAGATTGGCACCTCGACATGTTGCACCGCACCACACCGCAATGCAACGCTTCACACCGTGCAGCTCACTACTGTTCGGCTCGGCTCCAGGGAAATGCAATTCCAAAATAATGCAGCACCAGCAGCAGCAACAGCAGCAGCAGCAGCTCCACCCAAAATGCACAAATACAAAATTGTTTGCTTTGTTTTGCTTGAAAAATGTTGAAAGAAAGAATCATAACATAACCTAAATATACAAGCAAAAGAAATCTTAGAAGAGACAGTAGTAGCTCAAGGTGGACAGGTGTGTGATTATGCATGTATATGTGTATTTCTCTCTGTCTGTGTGTGTCTGTTAATAAAGAACAGGTGCTCCACTTTAATACAAACGCAGCGCATCTACAAAAAAAAAGAAGAAAAAATAAAACAAGCAACAACAATTTTCGACTTCCCCCAACTACTACAAGAACAAAATATATTCTCAATTCTACTGCTCACATACACACACACATACACAAAAGCATAGAGACACATAAATAACAGCGAGCAAAAGCAAAGCAATGCGCGTTACCGATACCGACACTGATACACACACACACACACACACAACGAAAACGACTAGAAAATGCGGGTCTGGGTCGTCAACGACGACAACAACAACAACGACAACGACGACGAGACGAGAGACGATGAGACGTTGAGAATGCAAGCACATAAAGAACGCCAAAATAAAGTTTAAAACTAACGACAGGCAGGCAGCACCGCCGGTGCGTGTGCGAGCAGGTCAACATTACTAAGTGCCAAAGGCACTCAATGAGCGTAACAGAGAAAGAGAGTGCTAGAGAGCGAACGATAGGATAGCAAGAGAGAGAGTGCGAGAACAAGTTGAATTGTAGTTGTGAATACGGGCATATGCAAGTGCATATGTATGAATGTAAGTGTGTATCTGTGTATATATATATATATATTTGTGTATGTGTTTGAGTGCGTATTTTGGAGCATGCAACTTTTCGTGCTTTTGCCAAATGCGTTCGTACCCCGGTTCTGCGTAAGCTGCATAAGCAATGGCAAGTGCAAAAGCAAGAGAGAGAGAGCAAGAGACGGAGAGAGTGAGAGACAAAGACAAAGAGAGTATGTGTGTATGCAAGAGTTAGATAGCGAGTAGTAGTTGGGGGAGGGGGCGGGAGGTGGAGTAGGATGATGTTGATAGTGTATGTGTGCGTGTAGTAGTGTGAGAAAGAGAGAGAGAGAGAGTGAGAAACAAGTGCATATGCGTGAGTTAAGTTTGTATATAAATACTATATAAATATATACTATGCATATACATATATTAATCTCTATATATGCATGTGTATATATATATATGTGTGTGTGTGTTTGTGTCACACTTTGTGAAATTTTCAAGTGTAAAATGCAAATGAATTCAATTAGTTTTTCTTAATAAACATAATTTGCATACTAGAAATAAAAAGAAGTTTTCTTTAATTTATTTTGTATAATATTTATTTATTTATTTTTTGTTTTTAGCCAAAGAAAAAATTCATTAACACAATTTAATATGTAACAAAAACAAAACCAAAACACGCGCCCATTCATAATGTTGGTAATACACGCAAACCCCTCTTCCGCTATACATTCTTTGTACTTGATATACTCTATAATCAGCAAGCAGTCAACCAACTTACACACATTCACACACACCCACAAACAGCCTGAGATATGGCAACCACAAATTGTGTATATAGATAACGGCAACCCCGTCGCCAAACATAAAAACGTAGCCAAGCGACAAACTGACAAAATAAAAAGCAAAAGAAAAAAAAAAAAAATGAAAAAAATAAAGTAGCAGCAGCAGATAATAAAAGCAAGCGCCTAAGCATGGCGTCACTGAGACGTTGACAATGTCGACGACGCTGCCGCACGTTTAACAGCAGCAACAACAAAGTCAACTGCTTCCCCTAGCGAATGAAAAAAAAAAATAATAATAATAACAACAAAAACATAGTAAAAGCTGTAAAAATTGTCAATATACAAAAAAAAAAAAAAAAAAAAGATACGACGAAAAAGTCTACGCTAACAACAGCTTGCAAAATAATGTGTGAGCCGCGCGAGTATCGAAAGAAGCCGCTGACATCGGCATCGACAACAGCAACGGCAACGACAACGACATCGACGTCGACGTTAACGTCAACCTCAGCAGTAGCAGCGCAGCCACAGAGGCTCTTTTAACGAGCCGAGTGACAAGCGCACACTAGTACGAGAACTCTCCACATACAAACGAGCATACATATGCATATATACATACATACATATACATATATATAACGACATGCACACGCGACGCAGACGCCGGCCGCAGCAGCAGCAGCAGCAGTAGACCGGTTGAGGTTAAATTGGATAGGGGAAGCAGCAGATGCTATATACATAGGTACGGGGTATGGCATAAAGGGGGACAAACTGACTGGCTGGCTGGCTGGTTGGCTTGCTCGCCAAGGCATACATATATTGAATTTTTCTTCCAACGTAATGAAAATTTTAGCATGGTGATGATGATGATGATGATGATGATAGAGGATGAGAAGACTATGTTTCATTTCATTTTGCTTTGCTTTTGTTTTTCTTCTTCTTAAATTTCAAACTTACCGCGCGGAGAGAAGCAAAAAAAATGAGTAGAAAATCCGTTAATCTGCTTCCTGTGGTCGCCGCTATTACTGCTTTGGCGTTGGCGTTGACTTTGACGTTGGCGTCCAGCCTCTTGGAATTTATGCTAATTTTCTCCCAAGTTAACTAACACACACACACACACGCGAGCAGCACTCACACTCACACACTCTCACACCCCAACACACACGTACACAGGCGGCGAGAAGTGCACAAAAATTGTATAATTTTTGGGCTTTAAAAACGTGATATTCAGAAATTTCACTTTTTTTTCTTTATTTTTTTTTCTTTTCTTTCTTTCTTTTTGTTGCGGTTGCGTTTACAAATTTTATAGCTTTTATTTTATTTATTTTACTTGCACACACACACGCACACTTGTACATACATATGTATTCGCGATGGCTTATTTATCTCCAATATATATACATACATACATGCATATGTATTTGTATATGCATACGCTTGTACATACGTGTGAGTAGACCGTGTGCCTTTTAACACTAATACACTTGCAGAAGGCGTCGCTGCTGTTGCTGCTGCTACTGCTGCGTTGTCGTTGCTTCTGGGTTGCCTTCTACGGCTTTCCAATATTTTTTTTTTCGCTGTTTTACACGCACACAAATCGCGTTTCGTTGAATTGTTTTTTTTTATGCTTGTTTATTTGACGTTTGTTGTTATATATTTTTATATATTTATTATATTGCACGTTTTGTTTTTATTTATTTTAGATTATTACAATTAATCGCTTTATAATTTGTTTACAACTCTCGGTTTCGGATTCCGAATATGCGTTGAATCTCAGACACACACACATGCATATATGATATCATATACACGCATACATATACATACATACACATACACAATTGATTGGATCTTGAGACACGAGACGACGTTTGGCGAGAATCGTTGCAATAATTTATTATTGCATTTTTGTTGTATTAGTGAAACTCGCGGACAGCATTTGATATTATTATTTGTTGTTGTTGTTGTTAATGCTGGTTAATTTGTTGGTAAACAAATAACAAAGTCGTAATTGTAAAAATAATTTAACGGTGCTTTTTAGTCCGTCGAACGTATTAAACGCGTCCAACCCGCTCGATATTGTTTTTGTAAATGTTGCCTTATGCATTTAAAAATAACGCGACAGCGTAGTCGCATTTATGAATGTTAAAAATACCAATAAACTGATGCGCTGTCCACTATTGCAGTGGTATCGATATTTTATGTTAACTAACATTTGACGGTTCTGTTATACGAGGAGTAATAATGTAAGACTAAATAATTAACATGTACAATTAAAAAGAAATATATTTATTAATATAATAAAAGTAATTAATTAATGCTTTTTAATTTGATTTTACAAAAATGAATAAGCTTACAATTAAATTTAATAACATTCAAATATTTGTTGTGATAATGTGACAGTTACTGTTACTTAATGCTGTCACGATAGTGAAATGCAACGCGGCTAAACGAGGTCAAAACTATCGCAAATCGCTTTTAACATGGAAATGTTAAATATAAAAAAATTAATTTCTATTAATAGATAATAAACAATGCACATTTAATTGAGTATATATAAAAAAAAACAATATGTTAATAATATTTAGGCTTTGCCCAATTGCACAAGATTCTGTAAATATGCTTTGCGGCAATCCATATCATCAGCTGGTCGATTGTGTGGAGCCCAAACTGGTTCACCGATAAAATATCGACGAGTTCTTATGAAGTTCTGTTAAATTGGTAAAAAAAAGAACAAGTAAAATAATAATTAAAAATGTTAATGCAATATTATTAGCATAGTTAACATACATTGGTGTCCAGTGTAAAGCGATGATAGATGCCGGCTGGTATGATAATCATATCACCTTTAACAACTTGAATGCGCAGCCAGTTATCATCGCCGCTGCAAAACAAAATAAAATTATTAAAAACAATTGAAAAACAAAAAAAAAATGCTTAATAATATATAATAATTACTTACTCGCGCACATCAAAATAACCCGAACCATCTAAAATTAAACGAATTTCCTCATCTGTATGCAAATGTTCCGTATAAAATGCTTTCAATTTATTTGCATAATCTGGCAAACATTTTTCCGAGCAGGTGATCTGCAAAATTAAAAAAAAAATTTAATACTAATTAGAATTTAATTATATGAAATATATGTACCTCATCCTCATAAGTGTAGCCACGTTTGGTGCGCAATTCGTTAAGCAGCTGATCGTTCAAATAGTCGTCCGCATTGATCTGCATAAGTGTGTGTTAGAAAGAGATAACAAATTACGATAAGCTTGTCTTTTGCCAAGGTCGATGTTTTTTTTTTCTAAATTTACTTTAAAATATTCAACGCCCGTTTTCTTATACAAATCATCAAGCTGCATATATGTAACTGGTTGTCGTTTATGCTCTAAACGTTGATCACTTTCATCCTTATCCATAAACCAAATTTGTACCATTTTCTATATGCTATATAACACTCTCACACTCACAAATACAAAAAATGAAATGAAATGAAAATGAAAATGTATAAATTGTATTTTGCCATCAAAGTTGGCCATTCGCTAGTAAGCACACTGACAGCGTTACCATATCATTAGAAATAGTTATAAAGCATTAGTTCCATTTGGCAGTTCGGCACACTAAATTAACAGCAGCACAGTATATAAAAAAAAAAATTTCTAAATTTTTTTTTTTTTTTTTTCTTCATTTTTGTTTCAAAATTTGCCGTTCTTCCAATATATATTTGTGTGTTTTTCTTTATTAGAATAATAATAATAAATTTTTTTTTTTTTTTTCGAAAAGTGAAATAAATTAAATAAAATAATAAAAAAAAAATATTGAAAAAAAATAGAAAAATGATTACGTTAACACAACGTTTATATCGCGTTATGCCAAAGATAGTGCCACCGTTTCGTTATTATGGATCAAAAAGTAGCAGCGATGAATGTAAAGTGCCATACGAAGTACTTGAAGAATTGGAAACATCATTTCAAAAATTTCAAGAATCCGATTCATGTTCGCTGCTTAAAAAGCATTTAACCGAAAAGATATTCGATGGTCTAAAACGTAAAATGTCGCCAACATATAAATCAACATTATTGGATGTCATACGTTCCGGTTTATATAATACTGAAGCTGAAATTGGTGTATTAGCACCCTATCCTGAAGCATATAAAGCTATACCATTATTTTTACCAATCATAATAGATTTCCATGGCTCAACTTGGTGGATTTAATGTTTGAGCCATGGAAATCTTTTATGATTGGTAAAAATAATGGTTCAAATGTTTTATATGCTTCAGGATCGGGTGCTAATACACCAATTTCAGCTTCAGTATTATATAAACCGGAACGTATGACATCCAATAATGTTGATTTATATGTTGGCGACATTTTACGTTTTAGACCATCGAATATCTTTTCGGTTAAATGCTTTTTAAGCAGCGAACATGAATCGGATTCTTGAAATTTTTGAAATGATGTTTCCAATTCTTCAAGTACTTCGTATGGCACTTTACATTCATCGCTGCTACTTTTTGATCCATAATAACGAAACGGTGGCACTATCTTTGGCATAACGCGATATAAACGTTGTGTTAACGTAATCATTTTTCTATTTTTTTTCAATATTTTTTTTTTATTATTTTATTTATTTCACTTTTCGAAAAAAAAAAAAAAAATTTATTATTATTATTCTAATAAAGAAAAACACACAAATATATATTGGAAGAACGGCAAATTTTGAAACAAAAATGAAGAAAAAAAAAAAAAAAAAAATTTAGAAATTTTTTTTTTTATATACTGTGCTGCTGTTAATTTAGTGTGCCGAACTGCCAAATGGAACTAATGCTTTATAACTATTTCTAATGATATGGTAACGCTGTCAGTGTGCTTACTAGCGAATGGCCAACTTTGATGGCAAAATACAATTTATACATTTTCATTTTCATTTCATTTCATTTTTTGTATTTGTGAGTGTAAAAGTGTTATATAGCATATAAAAAATGGTACAAATTTGGTTTATGGATAAAGATGAAAGTGATCAACGTTTAGAGCATAAACGACAACCAGTTACATATATGCAGCTTGATGAATTGTATAAAAAAACGGGCGTTGAATATTTTAAAGTAAATTAAAAAAAAAAAAAACATCGACCTTGGCAAAAGACAAGCTTATCGTAATTTGTTATCTCTTTCTAACACACACTTATGCAGATCAATGCGGACGACTATTTGAACGATCAGCTGCTTAACGAATTGCGCACCAAACGTGGCTACACTTATGAGGATGAGGTACATATATTTCATATAATTAAATTCTAATTAGTATTAAATTTTTTTTTTTAATTTTGCAGATCACCTGCTCGGAAAAATGTTTGCCAGATTATGCAAATAAATTGAAAGCATTTTATACGGAACATTTGCATACAGATGAGGAAATTCGTTTAATTTTAGATGGTTCCGGTTATTTTGATGTGCGCGAGTAAGTAATTATTATATTATTAAGCATTTTTTTGTTTTTCAATTGCTTTTAATAATTTTATTTTGTTTTGCAGCGGCGATGATAACTGGCTGCGAATTCAAGTTGTTAAAGGTGATATGATTATCATACCAGCCGGCATCTATCATCGCTTTACACTAGACACCAATGTATGTTAATATTGCATTAACATTTTTAATTATTATTTTACTTGTTCTTTTTTTACCAATTTAACAGAACTTCATAAGAACTCGTCGATATTTTATCGGTGAACCAGTTTGGGCTCCACACAATCGACCAGCTGATGATATGGATTGCCGCAAAGCATATTTGCAGAATCTTGTGCAATTGGGCAAAGCCTAAATAATATTAACATATTGTTTTTTTTATATATACTCAATTAAATGTGCATTGTTTATTATCTATTAATAAAAATTAATTTTTTTATATTTAACATTTCCATGTTAAAAGCGATTTTGCGATAGTTTTGACCTCGTTTAGCCGCGTTGCATTTCATTATCGTGACAGCGTTAAGTAACAGTAACTGTCACATTATCACAACAAATATTTAACTATTATTAAATTTAATTGTAAGCTTATTTATTTTTGTAAAATCAAATTAAAAACCATTAATTAATTGCTTTTATTATATTAGTAGATATATTTGTTTTTAATAGTACATGTTAATTATTTACTGTAACATTATTACTCCTCGTATAACAGAACCGTCAAATGTTAGTTAACATAATATATCGATACCACTGCAATGGTGGACAGCGCATCAGTTTATTGGTATTTTTAACATTCATAAATGCGACTACGCTGTCGCGTTATTTTTAAATGCATAAGGCAACATTTACAAAAACAATATCGAGCGGGTTGGACGCGTTTAATACGTTCGACGGACCAAAAAGCACCGTTAAATTATTTTTACAATTACGACTTTGTTATTTGTTTACCAACAAATTAACCAGCATTAACAACAACAACAACAACAAAATAATATCAAATGCTGTCCGCGAGTTTCACTAATACAACAAAAATGCAATAATAAATTATTGCAACGATTCTCGCCAAACGTCGTCTCGTGTCTCAAGATCCAATCAATTGTGTATGTGTATGTATGTATATGTATGCGTGTATATGATATCATATATGCATGTGTGTGTGTCTGAGATTCAACGCATATTCGGAATCCGAAACCGAGAGTTGTAAACAAATTATAAAGCGATTAATTGTAATAATCTAAAATAAATAAAAACAAAACGTGCAATATAATAAATATATAAAAATATATAACAACAAACGTCAAATAAACAAGCATAAAAAAAAAACAATTCAACGAAACGCGATTTGTGTGCGTGTAAAACAGCGAAAAAAAAAATATTGGAAAGCCGTAGAAGGCAACCCAGAAGCAGAGCAGTGCGGCCAACGACAACGCAGCAGTAGCAGCAGCAACAGCAGCGACGCCTTCTGCAAGTGTATTAGTGTTAAAAGGCACACGGTCTACTCACACGTATGTACAAGCGTATGCATATACAAATACATATGCATGTATGTATGTATATATATTGGAGATAAATAAGCCATCGCGAATACATATGTATGTACAAGTGTGCGTGTGTGTGTGCAAGTAAAATAAAAATAAAATAAAAGCTATAAAATTTGTAAACGCAACCGCAACAAAAAGAAAGAAAGAAAAGAAAAAAAAAATAAAGAAAAAAAAGTGAAATTTCTGAATATCACGTTTTTAAAGCCCAAAAATTATACAATTTTTGTGCACTTCTCGCCGCCTGTGTACGTGTGTGTTGGGTTGTGAGAGTGTGTGAGTGTGAGTGCTGCTCGCGTGTGTGTGTGTTAGTTAACTTGGGAGAAAATTAGCATAAATTCCAAGAGGCTGGACGCCAACGTCAAAGTCAACGCCAACGCCAAAGCAGTAATAGCGGCGACCACAGCAAGCAGATTAACGGATTTTCTACTCATTTTTTTTGCTTCTCTCCGCGCGGTAAGTTTGAAATTTAAGAAGAAGAAAAACAAAAGCAAAGCAAAATGAAATGAAACATAGTCTTCTCATCCTCTATCATCATCATCACGATGCTAAAATTTTCATTACGTTGGAAGAAAAATTCAATAAATGTATGCCTTGGCGAGCAAGCCAACCAGCCAGCCAGCCAGTCAGTTTGTCCCCCTTTATGCCATACCCCGTACCTATGTATATAGCATCTGCTGCTTCCCCTATCCAATTTAACCTCAACCGGTCTGCTGCTGCTGCGGCCGGCGTCTGCGTCGCGTGTGCATGTCGTTATATATATATATATATGTATGTATGTATGCATATGTATGCTCGTTTGTATGTTGGAGAGTTCTCGTACTAGTGTGCGCTTGTCACTCGGCTCGTTAAAAGAGCCTCTGTGGCTGCGCTGCTACTGCTGAGGTTGACGTTAACGTCGATGTCGTTGTCGTTGCCGTTGCTGTTGTCGATGCCGATGTCAGCGGCTTCTTTCGATACTCGCGCGGCTCACACATTATTTTGCAAGCTGTTGTTAGCGTAGACTTTTTCGTCGTATCTTTTTTTTTTTTTTTGTATATTGACAATTTTTACAGCTTTTACTATGTTTTTGTTGTTATTATTATTATTTTTTTTTTCATCCGCTAGGGGAAGCAGTTGAATTTGTTGTTGCTGCTGTTAAACGTGCGGGAGCGTCGTCGACATTGTCAACGTCTCAGTGACGCCATGCTTAGGCGCTTGCTTTTATTATCTGCTGCTGCTACTTTATTTTTTTTTCATTTTTTTTTTATTTTGTCAGTTTGTCGCTTGGCTACGTTTTTATGTTTGGCGACGGGGTTGCCGTTATCTATATACACAATTTGTGGTTGCCATATCTCAGGCTGTTTGTGGGTGTGTGTGTGTGTGTGAATGTGTGTGTAAGTTGGTTGACTGCTTGCTGATTATAGAGTATATCAAGTACAAAGAATGTATAGCGGAAGAGGGGGGGGGGGGGAAGGTTTGCGTGTATTACCAACATTATGAATGGGCGCGTGTTTTGTTTTCGTTTTTGTTACATATTAAATTGTGTTAATGAATTTTTTCTTTGGCTAAAAACAAAAAATAAATAAATAAATATTATACAAAATAAATTAAAGAAAACTTCTTTTTATTTCTAGTATGCAAATTATGTTTATTAAGAAAAACTAATTGAATTCATTTGCATTTTACACTTGAAAATTTCACAAAGTGTGACACAAACACACACACACATATATATATATACACATGCATATATAGAGATTAATATATGTATATGCATAGTATATATTTATATAGTATTTATATACAAACTTAACTCACGCATATGCACTTGTTTCTCACTCTCTCTCTCACACACACTACTACACGCACACATACACTATCATCATTCTACTCCACCTCCCGCCCCCTCCCCCAACTACTACTCGCTATCTAACTCTTGCATACACACATACTCTCTTTGTCTTTGTCTCTCACTCTCTCCGTCTCTTGCTCTCTCTCTCTTGCTTTTGCATTTGCCATTGCTTATGCAGCTTACGCAGAACCGGGGTACGAACGCATTTGGCAAAAGCACGAAAAGTTGCATGCTCCAAAATACGCACTCAAACACATACACAAATATATATATATATATATACAGATACACACTTACATACATACATATGCACTTGCATATGCCCGTATTCACAACTACAATTCAACTTGTTCTCGCACTCTCTCTCTTGCTATCCTATCGTTCGCTCTCTAGCACTCTCTTTCTCTGTTACGCTCATTGAGTGCCTTTGGCACTTAGTAATGTTGACCTGCTCGCACACGCACCGGCGGTGCTGCCTGCCTGTCGTTAGTTTTAAACTTTATTTTGGCGTTCTTTATGTACTTGCATTCTCAACGTCTCATCGTCTCTCGTCTCGTCTCGTCGTCGTTGTCGTTGTTGTTGTTGTCGTCGTTGACGACCCAGACCCGCATTTTCTAGTCGTTTTCGTTGTGTGTGTGTGTGTGTATCAGTGTCGGTATCGGTAACGCGCATTGCTTTGCTTTTGCTCGCTGTTATTTATGTGTCTCTATGCTTTTGTGTATGTGTGTGTGTATGTGAGCAGTAGAATTGAGAATATATTTTGTTCTTGTAGTAGTTGGGGGAAGTCGAAAATTGTTGTTGCTTGTTTTTTTTTCTTCTTTTTTTTTGTAGATGCGCTGCGTTTGTATTAAAGTGGAGCACCTGTTCTTTATTAACAGACACACACACACAGACAAAGAGAAATACACATATACATGCATAATCACACACCTGTCCACCTTGAGCTACTACTGTCTCTTCTAAGATTTCTTTTGCTTGTATATTTAGGTTATGTTATGATTCTTTCTTTCAACATTTTTCAAGCAAAACAAAGCAAACAATTTTGTATTTGTGCATTTTGGGTGGAGCTGCTGCTGCTGCTGCTTCTACTGCTGCTGGTGCTGCATTATTTTGGAATTGCATTTCCCTGGAGCCGAGCCGAACAGTAGTGAGCTGCACGGTGTGAAGCGTTGCATTGCGGTGTGGTGCGGCGCAACATGTCGAGGTGCCAATCTCTGCTCTATTGCAGTTTTCTATTTCGTTAGCAAAACGAATTGTTGAAATAACACAGACACACACACCCACACATACAAGCATATATATACTCACACATACAGTGATGCCTATGCATATACAACGATATATACTCTCACACACATACACATACATATGCATAGACGATGCTCGGCTATATACAGAGGTTTACAACAACAACAACAACAGCAGCAGCAGCAACTACAGAAAATAGAAGCAAATGCAGTTTAAAGCGCAACTAAAACTAAACACAAAGAGTGAAAGAGAGAGAGAGAGTAGTGCTAGTGGGCGTTGAAATGGGAGGGCGGGGGTTGTGAATAGCAATGTAGATGGAGGTGGGTGGCAATATGTTTAGTGGCAGGGGGATTTTAGTCTGTTTATATGTATATATGTGTGTGTGCTGAGTGGATTTGATATCAAAAGTACAGTTGCTTTTAGAGTGCAATTTGCAGTTGTTGTATATTTCATAGTTTCAAATATATATTTGTATATATATATATATATATATATATATATGTATTTATATATGTATGTCTGTGTGTGTATGTATACATAAATTGCATGTTCATGCTTCAATAGTTGCATGCAGCGGTGCCACTCGTTTGCAGTGCATATATATAAATACATACATACATACATATATATATATATATTTCTATGTATGTTTCTACACATTTCTACATATATATTTATATAAATGCAATCTAAGCCTAAGCTGCTGCTGCAGCGAGAGCTTTAAACATTTGTGTTGACAACGAAAACAAAAGGCAAAGCCAGCAGCAACAATAATAAAAATAACAACAACAACAACAACAGCAGCGACATCAGCAGACGTCGTCGTTTTCGTCTCAGTTTCAGCAGCAGCAGCAGAAATCATTGCGATCCATTAAATGATTTCGATTTCGAACAAAACCAAAGAGAGAGAATAGCAAACAGCAGAATGACAGAGAGAGAGAGTGAGAGCGAGCACAGACGATACACAGCGTGAGAGTGGAAGCAAAAAAAAAAAAAAGAGCGATAACGCGCCAGTAAAAACATGTGTGCAAGAATGAGAGAGAACGTGTGCCCCCAGGCAGGCAGCAAAAGATTTAGTAATCTCTTTCACACACAAATGCATACAAAATATATATATGTATATAAAGCATGCATGTGTGTATGTGTGTGTGCATGCATGTATGCTTCGCTTAGACTTCTCTCATCAATGCCTGCCGCTGTCGCTGCCGTAGCTGTTACTGCTGGCAGAGCTTGCACTTAAAATTATAAAAACTATGAAAGACACAACCGACCCCAAAACTGAACAATGACAGCAGCAATAATAACAGCGCAGCAGCAGCAACAGCTTAACAGTGCAGCGCAGCAGCAGTTGCTTATGTATATCGATAACTATATTTACAAGTGTCAAGTGTGCTGTTCGATTGTCACGATCATTACGCTGCGCGCTGCATTGAGAAAAGTGCAAAGTTTGCTGCTGCTGGCTGCGCGTCGTCGCAGCAGTGTTACCAAAGGTTTTTTTTTTTTTGCTCTTCGCTGACTATTGGTCAGTTTTTTTTTTTTTTTTTTTTTTTGGCAGTGCTGCCAGACAATTGAATTTATTATTATTATTTTTTTTTCTTTTGCCATTGTTGTTGTTGTTACACTTTGCTGCTAACTTTACCCCCAACCTTCCCCTCTCGCCCCTTGCTACTTTACTACGCCTACATTTTTATGGCTTTTTCTGCTGCTTTGCTTGTCTTCCTTAAACTCTCGCAAGTTGTTGTCGCATAGCGCGCAGCTGCTGTTGTGCGTGTGAATGAGATAGCAAATGCGATGGCTGCTAGCTGTATGATTGTTGAGTGTAGATGGGGTGAAAGGGGGGGGAGGCTCTGAAAATGTGGAGAAGTTGGCGCTGTCACATTGGGTGGCTGTTGACTGGTTTGTGTTTTTGCTGCTGTTGCTGGTCGCGTGTTTGGCAAAAAAAAAAATCGATTAAAAGACACGAAAACGCTCTCTCAAACTTTAATTTCACAGCGCTGCCTCTGTGTCTGTGTGTGTGTGTGTGTGCATGTTGGCGAAGCAAAGGAAAAAAGAACAAAAATTTGTGTTAAACACAAAAATAAAATAAAAAAAAAAAAAAGCTATAAAAAAATGTGAAATTTTCAATTTTGTTGCACTTGATAAAATGTGTGAAAAATAAAGTTGAAATTTTTGAATTTAAAAAGACAAAAAATTGAAGCATATTTTATTTTATTTTTTCTTTCTTTCTTTTTTGTTTTGGCTAAATAAGAAAATGACAAGAAAAAGAAGAAAGAAAAAAACATTTATTGATTTTTTTCAGCTTTAGATTTTTTTTCTTTCGTTTTTCTTCTTGTTGTTGTTGTTGCAGTGTATGATATTGGGGGCGGGGGTTGCGCATTGGAGCCGCCTTTGTGTGTCGACAACATTCGCTTATGTAGCAAAGTTTTTCGGCAATAGCAACAACAACAACAACAAAAAGAACGACTAAATTCTGCCTGGCTGCCTGGCTGCTGCTGCTGCTGCTGCTGCATTAGCTAGCAGAAAAAGGGATATGCGAAAGCAACGTTGACTGCGGTGCGGTGCGGTGAGATGCGGGTGAAAAAAGCTTAGTGAGCAATGACTGTGGGGTTGGGCAAATGGGCGTTGGGCTGCTATGGGGTGGTGGGAGTTGAGGAGTTTAGCTATGGGCGTTGGGTGGCGTTTGTAGGGAGTGATATTGGGTTGGTTGTCTATGGGTTTGAGTTTTGGGTGACGGCTATATGCCGCAGGGGTGGTAGTTGAAGTTGTTGTTGTTGTTGCTTTTGTTGTTGTTGTTGTTGTTGTTGTTGTTGTTTGTGTATTGGTTAGCGTTGTGGCGTTAGTTGAAATGCAGACGTTTTTGCATTGTTGTACTGTGGGTGGCGGCACTCTTTGCCTGTAAAGTGCCACGAAACACGACTACAACACATACACACAGAGAGAGAGAGAGAGAGAATGAAAGAGTGAGAGATTGTGATAGAGAGACGATAGCAACGCAATGGCAGAGTCTGTCCAGAGTACAGCTGTGTACATGTGTATATAAAATACACACACAAACACACACACACACAGTGGCATGCAAAAAGCGTATACAGATACAGATATATATATATATATAACTGTATAATATATATATATTATATATATATATATATACAAAACAGGCAACATTGAAACTGTTAACTGTGGCAGCTATTGCGAATTGTAGGTGAGCGTGGCAGCTAGTAGTAGTAGGGAGAAAGTGTGTAAGAGAGAGAGGGGTAGGCGCTGTGCTATGCTATGCTATGGCTCTGACTGTCTGCTTCCTTGCTTCCTTCCTGGCGCATAGTTCAAGTATGCATATAATATCCGGCAACTCATCGTCGTCGTTGTTGTCGTTGGTGCCGAAAAACGAAGCTCAGGCTGCAGCAGGCAGCAGCTGGTGGCATCCTACGATACAGCAAAGAGGCCTACGGCGACTGCGACGCGTACAGCAGCAGCAGCGCACATTGCAGGTGCTGGGCGTTAGGTGGCGTTTTTTGGGCTAGCTATTGCTTTCTCACTCATTCACACACTCTCTCTCTCTTTTGCTCGCTCGTGCTGCTTGAGTGGATTTTGCTGCATGTCTCTGTCTGTCAGTGTATGTATATGTGTCTCTGTGTGTATAGTCTGTCTGTCTGTCTGTTGGTCGCTGTTGTCCCTTTTTTGCTTTTTGGAGTGGCACAAATGTGTCGCGCGAGTGTGTGTGTGTGTGTTGCAGAGAGTTGCCAACATACAGTGGGCACTGTGGCCAATGCACAATGGGGAGTGGCAGCAGTCATTGTAGCGACCCACTCATACTCTATCTATCTCTGTCTTGCTCTTTCACTAGCCACATTTAGTGGGTGGCAAATGTTTGTTGCCTGTTGTTGCAATAGTTGCGTAATCTAAGCGAGATGATATGCTTTGCCGTCACTGCCTTGTATTTTAGCCCCCATTGTATTACCACTCTCTCTCTCTCTCTCTCGCTCACACACATGCTCTGTTTATCTGCTTGAAACTGCGTGCCGTGGGCGTTGAAAATGCTTGGCTGGACATTTGAAATGTGCTGCGACCATAGAGGATCACAGAGCGCACAAGTAGCACAGTAGTTGTGATATAGCACTGGACAACTGAGGGGGCGTGGTGGGTGAAAGGTTCAAAGGGCAGGCAATAAGCAATAGGCAGGGTTACGAACTGCTGCTGCTGTGGCTACTGCTGTTGCTGCGGGTCGATGCTTTGCTGTTTGTTTAGTTTAGACTAAACAAAAGGCAACAACAGCAACAACAACAACAATATGAAGAAGCGCAGCCAAGCATAATGCTGGCCCTGCCATATGGCAAAAAGAAAAAAAATGTTAAAATTTATTTTCTTGTTTTTTTTTCCTTTGTTGCGCAAAATGTAAAGCTAAGAAAAATGTTGTGCAACAATATTTTTTATATTATAAACTTTGGACTAGCTGATGATAAATGATGCATGTTAAGCAGATATATATAGAATATATATATAGAATATATATATAGTATATATAGCGAGAAAAAACAAATTAAATTTGCAATTAAAAAAAAAAAACTCTGGGCAACTATTAAAAGTGACTAAAAATTCCCGCAAACGCTTTCACTCCCACTGTCACTTCCACTGCCACACACTGCGTTGTTGTTGTTGTTGTTGTTGTTATAGCAATTGATTTTGTGCGCTGTTATAAGCTGCTTTAAGCAGGAAATTAGTTTTTGTGCCCATAGTAATTGTTAAAGTACCGTTAGCAAAAAAAAAACAATTTTTAGGTCTATTAATATTAGGAAAAATTTTTAATGAAATTGCTTGCAGCAACGGGAGCAGTGGTAGAACAATTAGCGATGCTGGCAGTGAAAGCAAAGCTTGTCTATTGCTATGCATAAGTGTGTGTGTGTGTTGTGTGTGTGTGTGACTGTTGTGTGTATATTTTAGTAGCAGGCGGCATATATTAATTATGAAATAGCAGCGACTATATATATATATATATATCTATATATATAAAGCAGCTATAAACTAACTCGACCAAACTATAAATTTTGCCAAACGCAACTGTACCTGCTGCTGCCATTGCCACTGCCACTGCTGCTGTATATTTTGAATGTTGGGTGGGGTGGGAGGGGGTGGCAGCTTGAATGTCTCTGTGTGTGTGTGTGTTAGAGTTTGTAGGGTTAGCTGAGGCCATAGACTAGGCTACGAGAGCGCGCTGATGCGTATATGTATGTATGCGTGTGTATGTGTGTGTATTGCTGCTGCTGCTGCTGCTGCTGCTGTTTGCTGGTTGTGTTTGTATATTTGAAACTTGGCTTCGATTTTGCGCGTTTGGCAATTATGTGGACATGTGTCTTGACACCGCCTATTATATATGTATGCGTATATCTATATGCATACATGTATATGTATATGTATGTATGTCTGTATGTGTGTGTGTTTATGTATAGCGTTAGGCAAATGCATGCAGGTGAAATAGTATACAAAATACATCTACAAAATGCAACAGCTATTGATATTTTTCGCCACAATACACAAACACACAGACAGCCTCCAACTTCCCCCCACCCCTTCACTTCCACTACTTTCCACAACTGCTGCAGCTGCCTGACAATTTCTTCTTGTTTTGACTTGCATCAAATATATTTCGACTACTAGATACACACAATTTTTACTCAGAGGGCGCAAAAAAAAAAACAACTGTAAAAAAAAAGAAAAATGAAAATAAAAATAACACAAAAAAAAAGAGAGAGGAAAAGCTGTAAAAACGTTGTGTTACTCAACAAAAAGAAAAAAAAAAAGACGGCAGCGCAAGTATCTTCAGTTTTTTTGTAGTTAGTGGCGAAGGGGGGAAGAGAGAGAGAGCGTGCTAGCGCAAGCACTTAAAGAGAGGGCAAACTTTAAAATTGTTCTCGTACTGCAAGTTTTGGCTGGCGAAATAATCAAAAAAATAAAAAAAATACATAACTGTTAGTCTATTGTTTTTGTATTTGTCTTTATGTATCTAGTTATATTAATAAACAAAAAAAAAAAATAATGTTTTTTCACTGCGTTCTGAGTTCTGCTGCTGCTTTCAAGTCTCAACTTTGTCGAACGAAGCTTTTCAACGCTGCTTAAACTTTGTGTTGAACTTGAGCGGCGACGCAAAGCCACAAAAACGCTGCTTCTTACTCTCTTTTCTCTTTCGTCCCCCCCCCCCCACCCCTTCCCTACTGAACTACTACTGCTTGCTCTCTTATTCCCTCTCTTCCTTACTTCACTGACTAACTGCTGACTCTTGCATAGTCAGCGCTGTCAAAAAAAACATAGCGTTGCCACTTTGCTGGCTGCCAATTTGTTATTTATTTATTTTTATAAATAATTTTTTTTTTTATTGTCGCTGTTGCTGTTGCGGTTGCTGCTGCGGTTTGCTAATTGTCTTACGTATTTATTTTTTTTTCTTGTCTCGCATTGCAAAAAGCATGCAAAAAGTGTCTTTGCTTAATGCTTTAAACATACATATATTTTCGTTGCTCTTTTACGATGATTATTATTATTTATTATTGTTTATATATTTCACAATACATAAACATAGGCATAGGCACATACATATATGTATGTATGTAGTCTATGTACATATGGCTTGCCTACTCACACGCTCACATATTCTTTATATACGCCGCACTCTTCACTCTACACTCTACGCTCGCCTCATGTTCACGCTCTCTTTTTACTCGCTCTCTCGCACTCTTTTGCTCCATCGCGTCTGCTAATTTATGCACGTTGTTGTCCGCTTTTCTGTTTCTGTGCAAAAAAAAATAAAAAAAAAAACTTTTTTTTTATTTGATTGCCCATTTTATACACACAATTCAATATTTTATACACACATACATGCAAACTACCTGCACAACATGTGTGCGTCTGCTGTGTGTTTGTGTGTGTGTGTGCGTGCGTGCCTTGTTCTCATTTTAAAGCGAGAAATTAACATTTTACACATAAAGAATTTTCGGGCATTGCTGCAGCAGCAGTCACAGTCGCAGTCTGCCTAGTCAAAGTCAACGTGTAAGCAAACGCAATAATAATAATAACAACAACAAAAACAAAAATAACAGCGATAGCAGCAGCCGCTACTCAATTTCATTTAGTTTCAGCACCGCGCTCTCACTGTCATCGTTGCTCTCTTGCTTGCTTGCTTGCTCTCTCTTTTCGCTTGTCTTTCTATTCGCACGTTTGCCTTTTTTTTTTTTTTAGCTTAAGGCAATTGACCGTTTAAATGAGTTGCTGCTGCTGCTGCTGCTTGCGATGCTGTTGTTGTTGTTGCTATTGCTGTTTTTGTTTTTAGATGCTCTTGCTGTGTTTGGCACGTTGAACATTTTTTTCTTATTTGATTTTTACAATTTTTTTTTTCTGTCTTTGCTGCTGCTGTTGCTTCTTCTTTATTTTATTTTCATATACAGTTGAGTTCAACTCTTTGGTAAAGCTTTTTGTATGTGATGAACCCTTTGGCTTTACCTTTGTACACGCGCGGGCAGCAGCAGCAGCAAGCGACGTCGTCGTCGTTATTGCATTGGTGGACAAACAGCGTTGCCACCTTACATACATATACATACATACATAGCAAGAGAAGTAGACAAGTTTCAAGAGTTGAATCGACACATGCAGTTGCTTCTTCTTGTTCTCCTTGTTGTTGTTGTTGTTGCTTGTCGTCTACTTTCTGTTCTTGTTGTTGTTGCTGCTTTTGCTTTTGCTCTTGTTACTTCCTTGTTTATGCTGCTGCCGTTTCCCCGTTCTGCTATCATTCTCAACTATGTAGCGCACACATACATACATACATACATATGCTTATGTATAGCAGCGTATATATGTATGTATGTATGTTTGTACTTTGCTTATGTAACTGCGTCGCGGTTCACTCGCCAAGCAAAGAATGCGCAAGAGGGCAGCAGACCCCACCACCACAAGCACAATGTGCTATATATTTGTGTGTGTGTGTGTATCTGTGTGATTTTCATTTCGCTCTATGTGCTCATACATGTACATATGTATGTGTGTGTGTGTGTGTTTTTTTTTTTTTTGTGGCCTTTTACATAAGCAAAAACTGTTTAACTGAATATTAAGCAAACGCAAGCACTTAATATTATTTTGCATTGATCTTTTAATTTTTTTTTTTTTGTTTTTATGTTTTTGTATTTTTATTTTTATTTTTGCTTAATTTTCATGGCCGCTGCTGACGTTTGCTAATTATGATTATCATTATTAACTCAAGCAAGACAACAACAACAACAACAGCAACAATAATAATAGCAGCAGCAGCAATCTACAACTGCAATGTCAATTTACTCAATACATGAGAAGCTTCATCTTCTGTCAATTTCACGCAAAACCAAAAAAAAAAAAAAACAGCAAACACAAAAGCCAGCGGCGGCAAAGGCAAAGCAAGAGCAATAGCGACGATGACAGCGGCAGCGGGCAAAGGCAGAGGCAGAGGCAGAAAAAAAAAGTGGCAAAGCTGCTTTTTTTTTTGCCGTTGCCGTTGCTTTTGTTGTTGTTTTCTTTTTGGTTTACCTTTATTATTTTATTTTTTTTTTTTATATATATATTTTTTTTACCTGTTTACTTTGGCATCTCTCACTCGCACACGGCAAACTCTTCCCATTATTGTATACAAACTGAACACACACACACACACACATGCATGCAATATGCTCACACAGACATGCATACATACATATATAGATATGAGACGCGCACACAAATGTAAACACGCGCGCGCTGGTTACACGTCATTAAGTGCAAAATAAGAACACAGCGCATAAAAAAAAATATAAAATAATACAGTTGTTGTTGTTGTTGTTGTAGTAGAAAGCGCGGTTGCTGCTGTTGCTGCTTGCAGCCAAAGTAGTTCGATTTTATGTACAGACAAGCATAACTTATATATTGTTACCGTGTTACCGTTAGCTATTAAATTGAGCTTGTTGTTGTTGACGTTGTACAACACTTAAATCGCAACATAAGTATGTTGCTGCTTACTTACCAACACATACAGACACACAAATATAAACACATACATACATACATTAATAGTAAATTAATATAAGAGTCGTAAATCCGCTTTAAGTGATTCATAAGCGAGTACAGAAAAGAAAAAAAAACCAACAGCAAGCTAAATGCTTTGTATGTATATATGTGTGTGTGTGTGTGTATATAAATATGTAGAAATGTAATAAATGTACATACTTATATATGTATGTATGTATGTCTATTTGTATTATTGTCGCTTATCAGCTAAAGCGCTAGAAAAATAAAATAAAATAAAAATAATGTTTTCTCTTTTCTGGCTGTCATTTATTTTTATACGCTATGTAAAAAAAATATATGTATAATAAACTATATGGAAATATATATGTATGTGTATGTATATATGTATGTTTTTTTTTTGTAAATGAAACGCATTTCAAGATATGCATAATTATTTTTACAGGTGCAAAATGACAAAAAACTAACAACAAAACAAAGCATAAAATGTAATAAATTCAAAATGATTTAAGTTCAAGGCTGCAAGAGTGAGACAGAGAAAGAGACAGTGCGACACTGAGAGAGAAACAAGCAATGCTTGTCAAACTATTTTTTTTTTTTTGCATGCATAATTATCACTGCACTTGCAAGTTTTAGCTGCATTGCATTTTGATGACACACACACAAAGACAAGTGTATATATATTTATGTGCATATATGTACATCATACATACATTTTTTTTTTTAATTGAACAAAATTAATTAATTGTAAATGAAATTGAAATCTCAGCGTTATAAAGAATTTATTTCGTTCGTTTGAATGAATTTCTCGTTTTCTATTTTATTTTATTTATTTATTTGTTCCTACAGTTTTATTATTTTGGCACTTATCGTATTCTCTCTGCCCCGCTATATGTATGTATGTCTATATAAATGTCAAATGTGCTATGTGTATATGTATGCATGTGTGTGTGTGTATGTGTTTCTTTTTGCCTGCCTTGTATATAGTTATATACGTGTGTATGTGTATATGTGTGTGTGTATCAGCTAACTGGTTTTTTTTTTGTTATTCCTTTACTTTTTTTTTTTGTTTTTGTTTTTATTGTTGTTGGGCGACCGCTGCCTGCTCTCGCTGTCGTTTGTGTCAGGGCAAAACGCAGTTAACGTTGACTGCGCTGCTCGGGTCGCTGTCGCTGTCGCGCTGCTGCTTAACTTTTACGTGTTACTTTTTTTGGGGTTATTCTTAACAGCAGCAGCAGCGTGTGTTTTGAGGCGATCGTCTCATTTTCATGTAGCATTCAATTTTTGTATAATTATTATTTTATTTTTATTTTATTTATATTTTTCTTCATTTTTTTTTTTTTGATGTTTTGCCAACAACAGCAACAACAACAAAAGAAGAAATAAATGAAAGGTAAAGCGCAAAGCGCCTATAAATAGCCCAAGCATTGACTTTGACGTTAACGTTAACGTCGACGTCAACGTTGACGTCGACTGTGACTGCGACGCGTTGGTAATTTGCTTGATTAAGTGGAATTTTTCCACAAAGAAAACGCAAAAAAAAAAAATACAAAAACATTTAAATGCAGCCATGCGGCTGAAAAACCGTTAACAAAAGTTTGCTCTTAACAACAGGGCCTAAAAAAAAAAATTGAACAGCAGCAGCAGCAGCAAGTGCATATATATATGTATGTATGTATAGATATATGTATAGATGTACGTATAGAAATCTATATGCATTGAGAGATGTTCATTTAGTATGTGCAATAAATAGATTGTTGCCTTGCCGATTATGTTTCTTCTTCTTCTTGTTGTTTTTGTTGTTATTGCTTATTTTTTATGTATTTTTTTTTTACTTTTCGCTGAATATGCTTATTGTTGTTGTTGCTGTTGCTGTTGTGGCAGCAAAACTAGTGGAGAAGACTCTGGGAGATGAGGCAGTGGCAGTGGCGGCAGGCAAGGCACACAGGCCAGGCATAGCAGCAAATACATACAAACAAACACACACAGACATACACATATACAAACATATACGCATTCACAGAAAGACGCACGGTTGGATAGACAAAAGCAGCGAAGTGAGAGAGAAAGAGTGTAAGCAAGAGTGTGAGAGAGAGAAGCGCACTCAGTTCAGTTTATGTACAAAAGTTGAACCCATGGATGTGAGAGCGTGAGTGTCAGTGAGATATGTATGTACATACATATATACAACTGTATATATATATATATATATATATGTATATATATATGCATGCATATACATACATACATATCTACAATAACAACAACAAACGAGAAGTAGTAGTAGAAGAAGAAGCGCAAATGGCAAAAGAAAAACGACAAGAGCTTTACAAGCAAAACTTTGAGCTGCGCTTTTTGCATATCTCTCTCTTTCACTCTTACTCGCTCTCTTTTTCTCTGTGCATGTGTATGTCTGCTGATCTATGCATATGTGTGTGTGTGCGCATTAAGCAAATCTGAAAATTGTCATTGTAAAATTGTGAAATTCGGCCATTAAAAAAAAATAAATAAATGATGCTGCTTGCGATAAGTTGCGCTCTCACTCACACACACACAGAGACGTATCTCTTTATATGCTGTGCTGCATATGTATGTATATTTACATGTATTTTTATATGTTTGATCTTTGCTTTTATTTATTTATTTATTTTTATTATTTTTATGCCCGACAGACATCTCAACTATTATGTATACATTGCTGTACATAAAGTCTTATCAGCGCATTATTAACAGCATTATCAACATTCATCGTCAGCTTCTCTCTCGCTGTGTGTTTCTTTCTTTTCTTATTTTTTTTTTTATTATTACTATTTTTTGGGGCTGCCTGCCTGCCATAGCAAACAAAAGACAAGCAACAACAACAACAACAAATAATAGAAAACCAGTTTTGAAAGTTATTACTCTCGTTAAGTTATGTATGTATGTACACATACATATCTACATCTATATTTATACATGTGTATTCATGGTCAGTCTTGAAGCTGGCTTACAGAGCTAGAAACTGCAAAAATGTTTCGTATATAGAAACAAAAAAAAAATATATAAAATAAACAGCTGTAAAGCTGTTCTAAAACTAAACCACTATCACTTCCCCCCACCCCCTATCAATGCCCCTACAACTACTACTACTACTATTGCATACACCTGCCACAACACTTTTAAGGCAACAGGCACAGTATGCTGCTGTCAAGCTTCCATATCCCATCAGCAGCAACGCCCTCACTGTCAAACCATTTGTCAATTACTCACAGCGTACTCTCTCTCTCTCTCTCTTTCTCTCTCTCTGCCATAAAAGACAGTGCAAATATGTCCAGTGCGCGCCGATAAGCAGCGAAAATTCAACAACACGTCATACAAACATACATACATACATACGCACGTATATAAATACATTTATATGCACATAAAAATACAAACGCACACACACACACAGTCAGAAATAGTTGCAGAAGCAGCGCTGCTAGCAGCGGCCAACGACAACGAACACAGCAGCTGAGACAGTGGCAGCGGCAGAAGCAGCGACATCAGCAGCGACTGCGACGCAACGATTTTTGTTTTTTTTCGTTTGTAGTGCGCGCAATTAATTTGTGTGTTAAAGTTTTTTTTTTTTTTCTTTATTGTTGTTGTTTGCCTGTACGACGTAACCCATTTACTACAAAATTAATTTATTTTTATAGCACTTAGAAAAATGAGTAGCGACAGCAGGCAGAAGTTTTTTTTTTTATTTTATTTTCTATTTTGTTACTTGAAATGTGCTGCTGCAATTTTCCCAAAGCAAAGTCTTATCCTTATCAGTGCTATTTATAAATGTAAACGACGACATAAATATGTATATGTATAATATGTATGTACATACATACTGTGTGTACATAGTGTATTAGCTCACAACTTATTACATATGTACATAACGTTGAAGATAAGCGCGTTACAGTATTAATGGATCAAAAGTGACTTAACACTTTTCTGTTATTGTTGTTGTTGGTAAATATGTACATAAAAATCAAAAACACACATACACGCATATATATATGTATATATTTACTTATACATATTTATATATGTAAATGAGAGCAGGTAAAGCTTATGTCAATTATGACTATTAAATTCTTGTTTGTAAATTAGTTAAAGAGTTGCCACTACGTTGAAATGTCGTTGCGCTCTCTCTACTCTCGCGCGCGTTCGCTCTTGGGTTTTTAAGCAGCTGCTAATAGTCAAAGCTGCTGACGTCACTAATAAATTTCAATAGTCAAGAGGCGCAAAGCTTAGATTTATGCGACCACAAAACACACTGCACTTTGACAAAAATACAACGGACTCTATCCCTTAACCCCTCCCCTCCCTACCCCTCAAATATCTCATCAGCAAGCAGCATAGAGGCGCAATAATCAACCCCCACCCCCTTTGAAAAAAGAACTTGCCATGGGGACAGACATGTTGTTTTTGTTGCTGTTGTTGTTGAGTTTAATATACATATGTACTACTATGCTTGTGGCTCCCATGTACAACTTGGTCGCGCGCTCTCTTTCTCTCTCTTGCACGCGTGCTCTCAGCGACAGGCAGGCAAGCAAGCAGGCAGGCAGCAGCCTCAGCCCACCGTTCTGCTCCCTCTCTCATTCAGTCACTTACTCTCGCTCTTCCGCTTCGTTCGTTCGGTTTGCTGTACATACAATGGCAGGCCATAAGATATGCGCATTTCTTATACAAAGTATATATGTATATATATATGTATATATGTATATATGTATATGCTTATGTGTTTGTTTATATATTCATGTAGCTATTTATGTACATACATATATATGTATGTATGCATGCTTTATTTTTTTTTTTATTATATGTTTATTTATTTGTCAGTTTTGTGTGCGAAGCTGCGACTTGTTTTGATAATTTTGTTCATTTTATTGAAATGAATTGAATTATTTTGCGCATATCGCAAATTAAGGCAATTGCAATTCGCCGTCGCCTACGTCTTCGCCGTCACCGTCGCCATTGCCCGTTGACTTTGCTTTCGCCGTCAATATCTTCAAAAGTTGCTTTTGTCTTTTGTCTAAAGTTTGGTTATGGTTTAAAGTTTGAAGTGTTTTTCTAAACTGCGTGACTAGTAGTAATATTAGAGGGTAGGGGTGGGGGGTTAGTCTTAGGTCACTTAACTAATATGCAAATCAATACGCGCTATGCTAATCCGTAGTTCTTTGGGTCTTGTCTAACGATTGGGGCGTTGTTACGGTATAAGGTGTATAATGTAAGTACTTTGATAGGGGGAGGGGACTTTGAGAGGGTGTCTCTCTGTGTATGTGTGGGTGTACTTTATATGTATGGGGTGGCCAGACAGTTGAGTTTTCAGTGTACCAAACGCTTAACCTAGCTACCCCTCCGTCCCCCGACCCACACACACACAATGCTTTTTGCAGTCTACTCCCAACTCGGTCGCCAACTGCTGCCGTCGACGTCTGCCCGCCACTCACTCTCTCTCAGTTTGCTATTTGGTTTTGGCTTTGGGTTCGCGTGTGTGTGCGACGTGCTCTCTCTCGCTCTGCTGTCTTACTCTCTCACAACGTCGGCTGCTGTTGCTGCTGCTTGTTGTTGTTGTTGTTGCTGTTGCTCACCGCAGCCGCACTCAAACACATTTTGCTTGTTGGTTGCTCTTCGCTTTTGTGTTGCTGTTGTTGTTGCTTTTGCTGCTGCTCGCTGCGCTATGTACACAACTGTACTTTTGATTTAACCTTATTTCTTTGCTTTTTTTTTTGCTGTGTTCGCTGTGTGTGTGTGTGTGTGTGTATGTCGCTGTTGCGCCATCATCGCCGTCGTCGTCGTCGTTGTCGTAGTCGTAGTCATTGCTCGTTAGTTTGTGTTGTTGTTGTTGTTGCTGTTATCGCTTGAGATGACTCTAAAATAGCGTTACTCTTGATGAGAAGCAGAGAATACAAGAGTAACAGCGTCAACGACGGCGACTGAATGACTGTCAGGCTGTCAGACTGACGCCGTGCTAGAAAGTCAAGGCTGAGCCTCCTGCTGTGTGATGCTTATCAATTGGTCAGTTATCTTTGCATTTGCTATTAACAAACATACATAAATACATACACACATACAAATACATGAAATGTAAGTACAATTGTACCTGCTGCTGACTGACTGACATTGTGTTAAGCCTGTCAATGACCTTTGTTGCAGTTTATTCATTTGAACTTGCCTGACATTTTTATTATACGCAATTTTTTTTAAGCTATTTTAACTATGAATTTATTATGTATGTATATGCATCAATGGCACTATTGACATACATACACATACATATATGTATATATATATATGTACATAAACACACATACATATATATATGAGCTTAGCTTTAAGCGCTAATTGAAACACATTTAGCGCGCTATTAAACACAATTATAGCCATACGAATGCCAGT
>JBAMBR010007310.1:0-11474 GCA_037044475.1 Zaprionus obscuricornis
TGTCAGTCTTAATAAAAGCTAGATTGGATTTGGTACATACATATGAAGACATTAATTATAATATCAAGCGATGTACCACATCTGATCAAAATCGGATTTTACTTACAACATAATATTACAACAACAATAAGGGGCTGTAAAAGAGCGTTACAGCCAAATCGTTGTGTCCCTTTCTAAATAATCAAATGGGAGGATGAACAACCGATTATTATATACAAAATATTGATATGTCCGATTTAAATTTGAAAACACACAAGTTACACAAGCTTAAATATACGTTTTTTTTTTAAGTAATTTACAATTTATTGGATAGGAAATACTTTGTGCAATAATTTAAAATTATGATTTTAAATTTATTATTTTTAAGACTTATCTCGATTTAATTCATATAGAATTATACTGAATTTTTTACATATAAAAATTAAATACTGACCATACAATACAAATAAATTAAATATGTATATACTACTTTACAATACTAACACTTATCTATATACACTTTTACAAACTATTTACATTCCAATTTGCTGCACACCAGAGCAAGGAGGCAGGAATACGTACACTTGTAGCCCTTGATGATCAAGGAGGTGAGTTCACTACTAACACAAAAATACTATTTCACATTTATAGGACATACATTACTTACTATATATACTATATATATATACATCAAAAAATCATTTCATCAAAAAAAAAATAAAATAAAACATTTTGGGTATTTACATAAAAATTAAACAACAATATATAACTTTGAACTTACTAATAATATTCAATTTATCGCGAAACAATATAAAAATAATACCACCAATATAAAACTGCAACTACATAAACTACAACTGTTATCACAAGGCATACCACATGCTGCTCCAACATAAAACTGTTTCAAGAGTGTTTAATGAACATATCAAAATACTTAGAAACTCCTTTCCACAGACAAGAACTTACAGATGATCGACAAATGAACTTCAGTAGATCAAGATTGATGATAATCTTTGGTCTGCAATTATTGCTTTACACATTTCAGGTACAAAAAGGCGAACAGTCTGAGTACATAACACGCACTACCCTATGAACTGCATGTAAAACCTACGAAATACATTGCTGCGGAAGGGCTGCGGTACGGTACAAATAAAAACGTTTATGCCTTAAACAACATGATTTACAATTGATTCTAAAATAAATAAAGTCACAAACATGCACAGTCACATGAAGAGGAAGTAACAGACAAAAACAATATGAATGCTGATAATGACATTGATGTTCAGTAAATTAACGCTAGAATGTTTAGGTGAAGCTAGCAAGAGACGCACAGCAACTCCGAGTGAAAATAGGCTTATATTTTTTTTATCGCTAAGCAGAATATGGAAAGTTAGTTGTCAAATTGTCTGATCGGAATATGAAGCACTTTTTTCAACTTTTTATATAACGTGAGATAAATATTTATACTTTAAAATGGGGCTTTTTGAAGTCTTGTTTCTAGAAAATTTAGTTACTATGTGTGAGGATCTCCTGTTGTACCCAAATAAAGAAAAATAATTAATTTTATTAAATTAAATTATTAAAAAATATAAATTATAAATTAAATTATATAAATGAATTATAAGAAATTAACCTTAAGTTCGGGGATAAAATTATAGATTCTGTGTAGTCTTGTAGAAAGAATCGAAGAGATTTTATGCTTATTATCCATAAATCGTTTCACTGCTAATGTAATACAAGTCTGATTTATTTTAAGCCGAATCCAGCTTAGTGGACTGTTATATTGGCAGTGAAACGATTTATGGATAATAAGCATAAAATCTCTTCGATTCTTTCTACAAGACTACACAGAATCTATAATTTTATCCCCGAACTTAAGGTTAATTTCTTATAATTCATTTATATAATTTAATTTATAATTTATATTTTTTAATAATTTAATTTAATAAAATTAATTATTTTTCTTTATTTGGGTACAACAGGAGATCCTCACACATAGTAACTAAATTTTCTAGAAACAAGACTTCAAAAAGCCCCATTTTAAAGTATAAATATTTATCTCACGTTATATAAAAAGTTGAAAAAAGTGCTTCATATTCCGATCAGACAATTTGACAACTAACTTTCCATATTCTGCTTAGCGATAAAAAAAATATAAGCCTATTTTCACTCGGAGTTGCTGTGCGTCTCTTGCTAGCTTCACCTAAACATTCTAGCGTTAATTTACTGAACATCAATGTCATTATCAGCATTCATATTGTTTTTGTCTGTTACTTCCTCTTCATGTGACTGTGCATGTTTGTGACTTTATTTATTTTAGAATCAATTGTAAATCATGTTGTTTAAGGCATAAACGTTTTTATTTGTACCGTACCGCAGCCCTTCCGCAGCAATGTATTTCGTAGGTTTTACATGCAGTTCATAGGGTAGTGCGTGTTATGTACTCAGACTGTTCGCCTTTTTGTACCTGAAATGTGTAAAGCAATAATTGCAGACCAAAGATTATCATCAATCTTGATCTACTGAAGTTCATTTGTCGATCATCTGTAAGTTCTTGTCTGTGGAAAGGAGTTTCTAAGTATTTTGATATGTTCATTAAACACTCTTGAAACAGTTTTATGTTGGAGCAGCATGTGGTATGCCTTGTGATAACAGTTGTAGTTTATGTAGTTGCAGTTTTATATTGGTGGTATTATTTTTATATTGTTTCGCGATAAATTGAATATTATTAGTAAGTTCAAAGTTATATATTGTTGTTTAATTTTTATGTAAATACCCAAAATGTTTTATTTTATTTTTTTTTTGATGAAATGATTTTTTGATGTATATATATATAGTATATATAGTAAGTAATGTATGTCCTATAAATGTGAAATAGTATTTTTGTGTTAGTAGTGAACTCACCTCCTTGATCATCAAGGGCTACAAGTGTACGTATTCCTGCCTCCTTGCTCTGGTGTGCAGCAAATTGGAATGTAAATAGTTTGTAAAAGTGTATATAGATAAGTGTTAGTATTGTAAAGTAGTATATACATATTTAATTTATTTGTATTGTATGGTCAGTATTTAATTTTTATATGTAAAAAATTCAGTATAATTTTATATGAATTAAATCGAGATAAGTCTTAAAAATAATAAATTTAAAATCATAATTTTAAATTATTGCACGTAACATTTCCTATCCAATAAATTGTAAATTACTTAAAATAAAAAACGTATATTTAAGCTTGTGTAACTTGTGTGTTTTCAAATTTAAATCGGACATATCAATATTTTGTATATAATAATCGGTTGTTCATCCTCCCATTTAATTATTTAGAAAGGGACACAACGATTTGGCTGTAACGCTCTTTTACAGCCCCTTATTGTTGTTGTAATATTATGTTGTAAGTAAAATCCGATTTTGATCAGATGTGGTACATCGCTTGATATTATAATTAATGTCTTCATATGTATGTACCAAATCCAATCTAGCTTTTATTAAAATTGATAAAAACGCTTGTAAAACACACGCTCGGCATAAGCAGATATTGTCACAATATTCAACGACAAACTTGACATACATACATTTGGAGAATGTATTGACAGGCAAACAGACGAACATGATTATATCGGCTGTTGCTACGGAAGGATATTATATATTTAGAGATTCTTCCGTCTGCCTTTTACATATTTATATTTTTAATTTTTATTTGATTATAAGATTAACATACAATGGCAGCAGTCGTGCAAAAATTAATTTTTTTAAATTTTTATTTTATATTTCTGCACTCTTAAAAAATTGCTTATTGCTGCTGCAAGTACATATATATTTGCAATAAGTTAGCGAATGCTCAATAAAATGCGAGGTAATGCGTCAATGGATAATTCTTAAATTTAAAAATTCTTAAAATAAATTCTTAAATTTTATATACAAAACTTTTATAAAGATGCTAACTTACAATTACAATTATAATTTAATAATAATTCAATTAATTTTATTTTACCTCTTCACAAAGAGCAAGCATCCGCCGAGTGCTTTCCAAGGACTGAAAGTAAACAATAATTTTCGGTTTTTATTTTAAGTAATTATAATTAATTAAAATAATTTATTATTTTATACATCTAAACATTTTCAGAATTTTTATGTACCTCATCTGCTGTGCCTTGGGCTTTGATCTGCAGCTCCTCCAACTCTGTTTTTGGCACCTGTGGGCCAGGTGCTTCCTCATTTTGATCAGCTGGCATCCTGGAAAATAAGAGGAAAAATTACTTAAATTAAATTAAATATAGTATTAAGAAGTATTCATTAAATATTATTATAAGATAAAATATAGTATGTATAGATAGAATAAATATAGAAAAATATAGTATATATGTATATATTAATATAGAATATATTAGATTTAACATTAATTAAAGGCATTTTACCTTTGAATTTTATCCTTTGGATCTAATCATATATAAAAGTATATGTACATACATACATATGTATGTACATAAAAAAAACGGTTCCTACTTTTTTGATTTGCAAAAAATGCCATGCATTACCCATGCCCATACAGAACATACCTATGTATGTACATATGTATGTACATATGTACAGAATACACAGCCATATTAACATGTACTTATGTACGTATGTACATACAATACAATGAACATATGTATGTACATATATAGTACAAACTATTGACGACTGTACAAATATCAACCCTCCCAATATTCCCCACATTATACTAATTTGTTACGTTTATAATATGTGTATTCATTATAACTATTAAATACTTTTCGGAATACGCAATTATTTATTTGTATGTACACCAGACATTAAGTTATCAAGGTCATTATAGTATATAATATATGTATGTAAATATGTATGTATCTGTATATATACTTAAGTTAACCTTGTACAAAGCTAAGGAGTGTCCTAAAGATGACTGAAATTTCCTTGGGAATTATATGAATTTCAAATTTGATGTCTGATACCTTGCAAATATGTCCAAAATTTTTCCCAAAAGTTAACAGATTATAATATATACTTTTTGGATAATTTTCAGATACAATTTTAATGCGCGTCTTTAAATTAGGATTCTGCGCACTACTGCACAGAAGATTAAAATCAATACACACAATACATACATTTTTTTTTTTAAATATTTTCAAATTTGTTTTATAACAAATTATACGAATATTATGCATACGTAAAAAATACATATCCTTAATGAAAAATATTCAACGATAAGAATCAAGCAAATTATTATGTATCTATTTATAGATATAACAACTTTTAGTCAATATAGAATTTGTTTAATACTTACTTGATGGCTTTGTTTTTTCTCTTTTTTAAAGTAGAATAAAATACTTTTTATCGCTTTTAGTGATTTTATTTTTTATGTATAGAAACTTATTTTATATAGTTTTTTGTTTCACACACTGATAAACCAACTAGAATCTCAGCGCTTCTGCTTCTAATGAGCTTCAATACCCTGTAGCTAACCAACAATAAATGTTATGCATGTCGTTGGGCTTTCAACTTACATACATAGTATGTATGTATACTAAAAAAAAATATGTTTTATTTTTTAAATTTATTTATAAATTGAATTTTGACCCTATCCATTAAAATTAATTGAACAACGATATTTTGAAATAAACACTCCTTAATGTAAATATCTATAAAGTTCTAAAAAGAAAAATGTTTAAGCAAATGTTTTATTTATTTATCCCAGTTATAATAAAGCTCGAATCTTTAGTCTTTCCCAGTAAATAGTCTCCTTTCGAAATTTTAACCAATAAAAATGTATGATAGTTTTAAATAATTTACGTGGATTTATAGGGTATTAAGCTATTAATACAAGTGGAAAAGTAATTTATATTCGTAGGGAATGTTGCGCGCGCAGATTTTAGATATAAGATTTAAAGTTTTCGATTAACAAACTTAAAACTTAATCAATACAAATCATGCTCTAATAACAATAAGTTTATCTTAATCTCATAATATTATAATATATTAAAGCCTAACATATTTTTATTTATTTATTTTATTTTATGATTTTAATTATTTTTAACGTTGATTAGTTAAGACCCTTAAATTGATCAATTTTTCAATATGAAACAAAAAATATTTTAAATAAGATAAAATAAAATATTAATGCTATTCATGAAATGTGCTTACGAGATCAATGCTTATCACAAACACCGGATCCATTTAACAAAAAATCACGGTCTGTAGAAACATCGTATGCAGAAACAATCGACATATCGATAATTTTGCTACATACCTAACAAAATCTAATATTGTTCCACAAATAATTCACTTTCCCAACTTATAATTTCAAGAAATACAAGTAAGATACATAATAGTTATCTAATAATGTTAATTTAATACAATTTTTTTATATTTTAGAATGCAAGGACTGGGATTGCAAAGTCTTAAGAAAAACCCGGCGGTATGTGGCGTATAAATCACATTTGTTATGTAATCAGTTTCTGTAATATATTTGCAATAAAATTTTTCTGCCTTCGTTTATTATAGCTAATCCCGCTGTACGTTTGCGTGGCTGCCGGAGCTGTTGGAGCAGTCTATTATATGGCTCGTCTCGCAACTAGGAATCCAGATGTTACATGGAATCGTTCTTCGAACCCAGAACCATGGCAAGAATATAAAGAGAAGCAATATAAGGTGAGTTATCGTCGTAACTAATTGCGTATATACTATATATGTTGCTAATTTTCACAATATATAAATCTAACGAACATCTTTAATTTTTAGTTCTATTCGCCCATCAGGGATTATTCCAAAACAAAGAGTGCTGCTCCAAAGTATGACGAATAAACTTGTATACATATGTGTAACGTAAATTAAATGAATATGTTATCCAAATAAATGAATTAACGTGCAAATAAATTGCTCGAAAAATGGAAAATAAAGTACTTATGTAGAAATATGGATTTACAAATACGACCACTTAGTACATTACAAATCAGATTGTTAGTTTTGGTTGCAAATTATACAAACTAAAGCAACAGTTTTTATGGAGTAACTTGACCACTGGCAATATGATAAGGACAACACTGAGATAAATTCATTTATACAATCCATATCATGTATACATGAACGATAACTTTTAACTTCTACCTGCTTTATTGGTCAACATAAGTATTTAATATCTTTTTCAAATCCATGTGTATTTCATACAGTTTACAACATATGCGCATATATAGATATCTAAGCATGTGAAGCAGCTTCACTGATAGTTTTATGAAAAACTTACATTCATATTTTTGAATTGATTTCATGTTTACTATATCGATATGTATCAAGCTGTCCTAATGAAAATTTGTTTAAAAATTTAACTTAGTAAGCAATGTACAAGTCTTAAAAAAAAACTAAAATTACGATGGACATTTCGCATATATACATATTTCAAGTATCAACGTTATGTCGTCATTATCTATGAACTAAAATAACAGAATGTTCGTTTGACACTATAATGTTTATTAATGTACGTCATACCATTAATATGAGAATATCGATAACATTTCTCTATAATCACAATAGACTTATCGGTGCTTGTCTCACCTCTTGTCAAAATTAACTATCCAAACTCAGATAAATATTAAAAAAAAACTATAAAAATGGAAGATGGATCATCATCAGTGGGTGATTTAGAAAAACAATTGGACTCAGCAAGACAGTCGTTAGTCACGCTAAATGATAGCATTCGTCGAATTGTTGGTCGTGGGCTAAAGGACTCCAGGTGACAATTCAACTAATTTAAGCAGGAAATGTGTATTAATTTCGTTTTACTTTTGAATGCAGACTTCAGAAATATAATTCTAACAGTGGTAGCAGTAGGACAGAACAAAATCATGATCGCAACAGTCAACGTCACGATCCATTAAAAAAAAACCGGCGTATACATGATCCAAAAGTAATGCTGAATCGACTGTCTTCCAAAGAAGAAGATAATTCATGGACGCCGAGTCCTCGTCTTAATTCACGTGTTATTCGAGAATTGCCATCACGAGAAGAAATTGTTGAAGCTCAAGGAATTGATTCGGAATCAAGAGCCCGAAATCGACGAATGTTTGGCTCACTTATGGGAACTCTGCAAAAATTCTGCCAAGAGGAGTCACGTTTAAGAAAAAAGGAAGATAAGAAAGCACTAATAGAAAAAAAATTAGAGGAACAAGCTCTACAAGAAAAGACATTAATTCAACAAGAACGTAATTCCTTATTCTTAGGAAGAAAGCGAAAACAACTTGAAATTAGAAGTCTCGAAAGAAAAGTGGCACGTCTAAAAGATTTTAAAGTTTGGGAGCAGTCAATGATTAATCAACAAAATCAGATTCGTACAAAAACCAAACCTCATTTATTTTTTCAACCGCGTTCACATACAAATAAGACGGAAAAACTCTTATCAGAAAGTAAAAGCGAAATAAATTCTATAATTGAAAAACGTCGCGAAGTTTTTCAAGCGGAACTTAAAGAAATTGAACTCGCCGTAGATGAGGATTATGTATTAGATGACTGCAGCATTTACGATAGAGAATTTAATGGAGGGACTTTTTTGCCTGAAATATGTAAGTTACTTAAAAAATGTATTGTTTTTATTTTTTTTACTTGTGTATTTCTGCATTTTCTGAATTTATAATTTTCATTTATTTTTTGTTTTCATTGAAACTTAATTTCTTTTTCAGCGTAAATACAATATACAGTTCACATAATAAACAAATATATTTTTAATGCATTGGTGCACTTACAAAGCTTTATAATAAGCAAATAATGGGAATCATGAAATTACAGTTTAAAAATGGCATAGGTGCTTGAATGGCTGGAAAAAGGGGTAAAAATGATAGTTTTCAATGAAATCGATGATATCTAAGTCACGTTTAGAACTAGAGAATGTGTTAAGGGCTGAAACCAGTGGAGTAAGAATTCTTAAACATACAAGTTATTATAACTGAACATTGACTACTTCTAAATTGAAGGCAATTTTGTGAATATTTTCACTTCAGACAGTCGCCTATTTTGTAGTATATACTGGGTATCTATCTGACAGGCAGTGTAGCTTTTTTACTTATGCTTAGAAGAGAAGAAAACGTTTAGACTTTTATTCAATTACTTGGAACTTCTAGGCAGTATCGGATAATTGGATGGGAGTTGGAATCTGGGACCCCTATGGCCTTTAATGCTTGCTGATTCTAAAAAAAAGCTAATGCACAAATAGTCTAGTTCTACTTAATTTTAGACAGCCCAACATTTCAAATGAAATCAATAAATTTAAGATGCAATCCCCCAACTTGAAGGTATTTGATTTTTTGTCCTTTGAAAAATAATATTCTTAAATTTTTATTACAGACAACAATGATTTAACAGAAAACTTCCCCAAACAGCCCAAAATGGAAAGTCAGATGAATATTAGTTAAGAAGCCAATAAATTTACATAAAAGGGATAAAGTTATGTAAAATATTTTTGGTTTCAAAGATTATAATAAATTGTATTAATTAAAATGTTCTATTGAATAAGCTGTCTAATATTTTTTTCTATAGCATTGACATTATTTTGAATCGTCAATAGATTAATCAAAAGAATTTGTAGTTACTAAATAAATAAATTATGTTTCTCTGTTTAGAAATTTGTCTCTTCAATATTCATTATTATTCGTAAAACAAACTCTTGTTCCACATTTCATCGTACCAAAACGATGCTAACCATTATCGATTTCAGCCATGCAGAGAAAAATATCGTATTTATGAACTGGAAAACAACCGATGGTGTTTCATATTTAAAATTCGATTGTTTCAAACAATATTTTATAATTTGAAGTTAAGATATCGTTTCGACCTCTTCTACGCTAAAACTTTGTAGATCTTTCGTAGTTTTCACATAAACGATTTTTGTTTTTATTTATTTTTTTTTTTTATATATATTTAGGCATTGTAAAAACACATTATTCTAATATTTTTTAAAAAAATATTGAATATTTCCAAAATATGTAAAAAATAAATATCAAGTATCAGTGATTTTAATTGGTCCAAAATAAAATAATTAAGAGTCAACTTGGTCCTTAAATGCAGACTAATTCTAAAAAATATTTAAAATGTACAAAAAGGGTTCCAGAGTTAAACAATATGAATATGTGCATATGCGTTTAATTTAGTTAGTGTGAATATTTATTAAATAAATATTTACAACTTATAATATGCTTGTTGCTTATTATTTTAAATAATAAAAAGTTAGGGCACTTTTCCTTTTAAATTTGCAAGTTAGAGATGAGAAAAACAGATCTATATGACGCAAATAATCGGATTTTGGTCAAATCTCTAAGCAATCAATACTGCCGATTGTTTTACAGCTCTAGAAATTACATCTCTAGTATGTACCTAATTTAGGCGTCGTCTCTTTAGGCAGAGAGTGTAATAGAAAGTTAATTCTGAAAAGCATTGTATTTTTTTTTTTTGTAATAATGGGGACTCTTTCGGATTTTGGCCAAATAGCCTTAAAATGGGATCCGAAAAATTTGGAAATCCGGACAATGTCAGTAGAAAAAACCTTGGAGCCGTTGGTTCTGCAGGTCACAACACTAGTGAACACTAAAGGCCCAAGCAAAAAGAAAAAAGGTAAAATAAATTTCACTCTACGAAATATATATACATATGAGTGTTTGTATATTCATATTTAATGCAATTATAATGTGTTAGTTTCCTGTCTTTTCAATTTTTTCTTTAAATTAGGGTTTATAAAGCTCGCCTTAAATTCTTTTATATTATATTTCAATGTAGGGTTGTATTCATGCACAATTAGTTCACTTACGCATAGACACGACAACTTTGTATGCATTTGTGTGTATGCATCGCGTTAGTCTATGTGAAATAAAATTTATTCAAACCGTTTTCCACTTGGCACAGCAAGACTAATTTTGTTGTATTTGTTGGTGTAACTAAAAATTATTGTTCTGGTATTATCGGCCTTCAAATATGTTCAAAAAATTGTACAACTGCTTAGTTTTACATTTCATGTCAGCTTTACATTCAATTGCATTTCCATGTCAATATGGCTTATATTGTCCGTCTGTATTTGCAAAATTTTCGATGTATACTTGGTTGTTTTAATTGATGCTACCTACTATTTAATTATTAAAAACTGCTTGCATTATGATTGATTGGATGACCGATTTATTGTTAATCATTATTAAGTTGGTGTATTCGTTGGGAAAGAATAACGTGATGAAATATGAAAGTTTTCTATTACATTATTACACATTGTTCATCTTCTATTTAGGAAAGTCAAAGCGTGCTAGTGCATTGGTTGCAGCTGTTGAAAAAGCTACGGAAAATTTTATTCAAAAAGGAGAGCAAATTGCCTATGAAAACCCAGACATTACACAAGAAATGCTGTCAGCCGTTGATGAAGTAAAGAAAACTGGAGATTCTATGAGTATTGCAGCTAGGGAATTTTCTGAAGATCCATGTAGTTCATTAAAACGAGGAAATATGGTGCGAGCAG
>JBAMBR010007312.1:0-36377 GCA_037044475.1 Zaprionus obscuricornis
GCTAAAATTAGCACATACTATTTATTGGATTTATACATACATATATACACATATGCTCATATATATATATATATATATATATATTACATTTTTCAAGGTCAAATTTCGTTACATTTTTGATTCTTCCTGCAGTCATTCGCAATGTGTTTACACAATTTTTATTATTGTTGAACAATGCAGAAAAAATAAACAAATATCCAATGAAATATAATTATCTGTGACTATGATATACCCTGTAATAACCTAAGCAATATTCATTTTATGCATTTTATTAACTTATTGTTATAATTTTTTTCTTCTTCTTCTTTTATGTGTTATATATGATAATAAATTATGTAATTTCATATAATACATATATAACACATAAAAGAAGAAGAAGAAGAAAAAAAATTATAACAATAAGTTAATAAAATGCATAAAATGAATATTGCTTAGGTTATTACAGGGTATATCATAGTCATAGATAATTATATTTCATTGGATATTTATTTATTTTTTCTGCATTGTTCAACAATAATAAAAATTGTGTAAACACATTGCGAATGACTGCAGGAAGAATCAAAAATGTAACGAAATTTGACCTTGAAAAATGTAAATATATATATATATATATATATATATGAGCATATGTGTATATATGTATGTATAAATCCAATAAATAGTATGTGCTAATTTTAGCATTATGTGTAATTAACACAAATTAAATTAAACATATTGTGATTTTCATTTTTTGTTAGCGCCGTTGAAATGGCGGCCAACTCTAATGCGTAGAATTAGCGTATTTTTCTTTTTTTTTTAACTAACTTGAGATTTATTTTTATTATAATTAATATGACAGTCAAAAAACGTTGCTTGAGCCATTTTGTCAGCCTCTTTTCAGCGCTATGACAAAGGATTAATGACAAAAATAGAGGCTAGTCGAGGCTGTCTATTTCTCTCTCTCACACACTCTGTGTGTGTGTGTGTGTGTGTGTGTGTGTGTGTGTGTAAAGCGTGACAGCAAGTGTAATAGCATACAAACACTCACACATACACATACATTAACATTATAGTATAGCTTTAGGTGAATGAGAGTAACAGCAGACGAAGCAGAATAAGAAGAAGCAAGAGCAGAAGAAGGTAACAGATGAGCGGGCTGCTGCTGTTGCGGAGAAAGAAAGAACATGTGTGAGTGTGACCCTGACGTAATCAAAGTAGGCAAAAAAAATAAACTACGCGCCATTGGCCAAAAAGAAAGAAAAAAAATTAATTAGTAACAAAAATTAATGAGAAGTTTGCTTCGTGGCGTTAGAAATAAAATTAAATGACTTTTTTTTTATGGCGATAAAATCAGAACAAGTTAAGTATAGTGTAGAAAGCAAAAGTAGAAAAGAAATGGAAAGAAAAATCGCGATACCTTGTTAGCCTTGCGCGCATAACAAAATTCATGGTAGCGAGAGCGAGACAGAGAGAAATAGAGAGTGTGAGCGAAACGATGTGATGCGTGAAATAGGCGAAAAATTACAAGGACACGAGGATAAAAAGCTTGAAAATTAGAAGCAGCAAAAAAGCAAAAGCAAAGCAAATTACAAGAGAAGCAAGAGTAAAAACCGCGAAATGAAAACAAATTGTAAGCAAACTGGTAAACAAAATGTTTAGCTTAATGAGAAATGCCGCAACCACACAATGTATCTGTGTGCGTATGTGTCTATTTTGTATATGTGTAACTTTGTATATGTACATATGTATGTATGTGCGTTGACATGTTCATGCAAGTGTACAAAATGAAAGACAAGAAAACGAAACAGGAAGACGCAACACGCACATGAAATGCCATGCGGAGGCGGTAGTAGTAGCGATGCCGATGGCGATGGCGGTGGCGGTAACGGAAAGAGGTCAAAGTGGCAGGGACACAAGTGGGCGGCATGCGCAGCACTGTATTGGTACTGTGCTGTGCTGTGGTGTGGTGTTGGCAAGACGGTCAGGCAAATGATTAGGGTTGGGGCAAACGTTAGGTATTGCTATTGAAACCAATTGCTGTGTAAACCTGAGCCACAGCAGAAAATTACAATTGCCAATAGCTCGAAAAATAATAAAATGGACAAGAGGAGGAAAGAAAAAAAAAACCTGACAATTACCTTGACGCATAACGTTTTGCAATTGTTACTTGTGCAGGATTGGGGGACAGCAGCGGGAGCAGAGCAATAGAAACTTTGGGGCATAACATGAATTGGATGCGGGGCTTAAGTCAATAAGCGTGCGCGTTCGTGTTCATTCCTTTTCGGTTATATAATGTTACAGCAAAAAACCATTTTATTTTGTTTTTTTTTTTCATTTTTTGACAAATTGCAAAAAAATAACTGTAAGGCTTTCCATAATAAACTGAAGAAAAATAAAATACAAATTCCTTAGCCACGAAAACACACACATATACAGAAACACAACATACATACACACACACACGCACACACATGTATAATCGCACACATACAAACGCGCGCGCAGGACACACAAACACATACACAAAAAAAAAAAAGAAAAGAAAAAGCAAAAATAACTTACCGCTGGACCGCTGGAGTCGCCACGTTCGCTACCATTGTTTTTGGGATGGGATACGGATGCTGTAGATGTCGCCGCCATTGACGTTGTCGCGTCGCTATCTATTCCTTCCGTTGGCGCTCCTGTTCCTGTTGCCGTTGACGTTCTTGTAGTTATATTCTGCATATTTGACGGCGACGTTGATGCTCTTTAGCATAATTTGTACGCCACGCTGCTGCCGACAAATGTATGGCCCGCGCGCGCTTCTCTTACAACTGTTTTCAATACAAGTGATTTGGCATTTTCACTTTTCATTTTCTTTCAGCATAACTTAGCTTTTATGTTATTAGAATGTTAACGCGCTGTTATGCTCAAAACGGTTTTCCTATTCCGCCGTTTTTTTTTTTTTTTTTTGTGCTGCAATAACGAAATATTCAAAATTACATTTAGGATTTCTATTAGTATCAATTTGTTAATTTTTTATATATTTATATAATTTCTAATTTATTTTAACTTTATAATTTGTAGAAATATAAAATTGTTTTTTATTATTTAAGTAATTATATGAAATAATAAGAAGATAAAAATGTAATTACTTTAAATCACTGTCGATAAAATGTTCGACAATTTCTGTATTTATCGTTTACAATTTGTTAACACAACTGTTAATCTGCTTAATGGCTCGTTAGACCTAACATAACCATTTTGAGTATATTATCGATTATCGAAAAATCGATAGCTCGGCTGTACTACAAGTATTTTTTTCAACGCAAATATGTCGAACATTCACATTCAACAAGTGCTATTGTAATCAAAGGAATGCAATTAAATTCCATAACTTTGTAGTATTAAAATCAATAAATGATAACGTGAATAAACGTAAATACAAATTTCATTCAATGTTTCAAAAAATATAAAAAGTAACAATCACCGCAACATTCAACATTCAACATACATACATAGAAAACATATTGCAACAAATATTGAAATACATACATATATGTATATGTATGTTTATATGTGTATATAAACGTATGTATATGTATGCATTTATTTTTATGTTTTGACAATCAATAGAGGAAATGATGAGTTGCTTTAGTGCAATGAATACCCCGCTATTGGGGGAAATGGAGCAAACAATTTGTATGCTCGAGCGCGGAACAATTGTAACAAAATTATATGGAAAACAAAGACGGCCCGATCGTCGACACCTTATGCTTATCAGAGAGACCCGTCAGCTGTTATGGTCCACTGTTGCAGCACAGACACGTACAGATTATGAAGGAACAATACAATTACGGGAAATACGTGAGATAAGAGTTGGGAAAAACTCAAAGGAATTTCGTTTACATGCAGACGATTGTCAGCGATTTGAGAGTAGCAAATGTTTTGTTATTATGTATGGAAATAGTTTCAAATTGAAAAGTTTCTCAGTTGTAGCACTCTCAGAAATTGAAGCTGATAATTGGGTTAGAGGATTACGATATATGGTTAAAGATACAATAAATGCATCATATCCATTACAAATCGATCGTTGGCTACGTCGTGAATATTATTCATTTGAAAATGTTAATTCACATTTAACAAAATCGGAACAAAACTCTCAAGTAACAATTAAAGATTTTAAAACATTCTTAAGCAGTGTTAGCTGTAAAATGAGCACTAGTAAATTTATGGAATGTTTTACGGATGATATAAGACGAAAACATGATCTCAAATTTGATGATTTCTCGCGTTTATATCAAAAATTATTATTACCCATAAATTTTGTAAATATTTTATGTGGCGGCAATGAATTCACATATTCCGAGGATAAGAAAATTATACGACCCATTGAATTGAAACGTTTTCTAGAAATTGAACAACATGATTATAATGTGGGTGAATTGTATAGCATATCCGGTCTGATACGTGACTTTGTACAAGATGTTGAGCGTGATGTACAGGAGCCATATTTGAATATATCTGAATTTGTTGATTATTTATTTTCAAAACAAAATGATCTATGGGATATGAAATATGATACTGTATTTATGGATATGAATCAACCATTATCATCATATTGGATTGCATCATCGCATAATACATATCTAACCGGTGATCAATTCTCTAGTGAATCCTCATGTGAGGCATATGCACGAGCCTTACGTATGGGTTGTCGTTGCATTGAGTTAGATTGTTGGAATGGTCCCGATAATTTACCATATATATTTCATGGTCATACAATGACATCAAAAATTAAATTCATGGATGTTATTAAAACTATCAAAGATCATGCATTTACAACATCCGATTATCCAGTAATCTTATCTATCGAACAGAATTGTTCACTGGAACAGCAACGAAATATGGCGCATGCCTTGATCGAGGTAAATTTATAGATAAAACTCATTAAAGTTAATTAATTAATAAATGATTTGATTATTATTATTTTTTATTTTTTTTTTAGGTCTTTGGAGATATGTTGTTAACACAGCCATGTGATCGCAATGAATTACATTTACCATCACCAAATCAATTGCGACGCAAGATTATATTGAAGCATAAGAAGTTGCCACAATTTGATGAGAATGTTGGTGCCATCAATTTGCCAAGTGTTGGTGGTGCTGCTGGGAGTGGTGGTGGTGTTGGTGTTAGCAATGGAACAATTGCATCATTCAATCATCGATCATCGTTGAGCGGTGTTGCCACCGATGATAGTGAAAATTTGCAAAAAATCTTAAAGAAAGGATTATTATATTTCAAAGATCCCGTTGACAAATCATGGAATCTATATCAATTTGTACTAACGCAACAAGAATTGATATATACATCGGAAATCAATGAATGTCGTAATGGTAATTCTGAAGATGATGATTTTGGTTTGTCATCATGCTCATTGACAAATACAATGCAACAGAAACAAAAGGATACATCGGCCAATGATGAATTACATTTTGGTGAAAATTGGTTTCATGGCAAATTGGAAGGTGGCCGACAAGAGGCTGATCAATTATTAGAAACGTATAAACATTTGGGTGATGGAACATTTTTAGTACGTGAATCGGCAACATTTGTTGGCGATTATAGTTTATCTTTTTGGCGTCGTAATCGTCCAAATCATTGTCGGATTAAGCTAAAACATGAGAATGGTACCATTAAGTATTATTTAGTTGAGAATTTTGTCTTTGATTCATTATATTCGTTAATTGTATATTATCGAAAGAATATGTTACGTAGTTCCGAGTTTTCGATAATATTAAAAGAACCAGTGCCACAGCCAAAGAAACATGAAAGTCAAGATTGGTTTCATCCAAATACAACAAAAGAGCAAGCGGAACAAGGATTATTTAAATTGGATATTGGTTCATTTTTGGTCCGACCATCGGTACAAAGTGTTAATGCATTTGTCATCTCATTTACAATAAATCGTAAGATAAAACATTGTCGTATTATACAAGAAGGACGTCTATATGCGATTGATACAATGCAGTTTGAATCATTAGTATCATTAATACATTATTATATGAGAAATCCATTGTATCGTAATGTTAAACTTGTGCATCCAGTTTCCCAAGAGCTGCTACGTCAAACGTTAATTGAGAATGCACAAATCCATAATGAGCATGGTGGTAATGATAGTTCTGGTGCATCGAATTATATGGGTTCAAATTTAGAGGAATATGTTACATGCAAGGCATTGTATAGCTATAAAGCAGATAAACCCGATGAATTATCATTTCCAAAGCATGCGATTATCACAAATGTGCAAAGAAATAATTCAATGTGGTGGAAGGGTGATTATGGTGGCATGATACAACATCATTTGCCAGCTAATTATGTTAAGGTACAGTTAGAACCACTATATAACTTCTCATTCTATATATATATTAATATACATATATATATATCTTATCATTTAGGTTATTGATTCAGCTACTGAGGATTATAATTCAGTCAGTGAGGAGGGCAACGATGGTCGAACGGATTCCATTGAAATTTATGGTGCTGTTGCATCATTATTTGAATCAAATGAACCCGGCATTATCATCAAACTACAGATACAAACACCAACAATGCAAAATCCATTTATCATTGGTTTCGATAATCAGGAGACGGCCTATGAATGGATTAAGGCCATACAGGATGCAGCACTTATTGCTAGTCAACTAGCAACGGAACGTCGTAAAAAAGAGCGTACGGCACGCGTTGCTAAAGAAATGTCCGATTTAATAATATATTTCCGTAGTGTACCATTCCGTGATCATTCATGGATATTCCAAGAGATGTCAAGTTTCCCTGAAACGAAAGCGGAAAAGCAATTTATACAACAAAATATGCCATTATTTTTAGCATATCATCGCAATCAAATTAGTCGCGTCTATCCAAAGGGGCAACGTTTAGATTCATCCAATTTTAATCCAGTTCCATTTTGGAATATTGGTTCACAGATGATTGCATTAAATTATCAGACGGGTGACAAGGCAATGCAATTGAATCAAGCGAAATTTCGTAATAATGGTCAATGCGGTTATATATTAAAACCAACATTTATGAAATTTGAAAATTTCAATCCAAATAATCCATTATCCGATGGTTTAAATGAGATTAAGATAACAATGCGTATTATCGCAGCACGTCATCTATTTCGTGGTGGTAAATCAAATAATCCGCAAATTGTTGTTGAAATTGTTGGTGCAAGTTTTGATAGTGGCATTAAATATCGTACAAAAGTGAATGAGAATGGTTTCAATCCCATATGGAATGAATCATTTGACTTTACCGTACATAATCCACAATTTGCATTATTACGTTTTGAAGTACAGGATGAGGATATGTTTGCCGAAACACATTTCATTGCACAAGCATGTTATCCATTATCGTGCATACGTCAAGGTTATCGCAGCGTTATCTTACGTAATAAATTTAGTGAAGAGCTTGAATTATCATCACTTTTAGTCAATATTGAAATTGTTAATAGATCTTCAACAACGATCTAAGCGTATAATTTGCAAAAAAAAAAAAACAATAATGTTCGGCATGCCGATGATGTTTTTATACACTTGCAAACTGAATGTTAAAGTTGTTTTCATATAGATTTTTTTATTTTTTTGACAGATCATTGCTATGGCAGCTATATAATTGTACGACTTGGAAGAAACTTGACAGACAGACTGTTAGTGATTATTAAATTTCTAGTTTTATAACTTTGAATCGATTTTAATCATTCCTATGGCAGATATATTTGCAGATAATTTTCCGTTTCGACTGCTTGCAACTTGGCAAAATAAAAAGTTTTTATGTCAAGTTTTATACATAACTTTAGCTTTAGAAACTATAAGACTAGCTTCCCTTTTTATCTGCTGATTAAGAATATATATGTTTTCTAAACACTTGCAAGTGTATAAAATTTGTAGTATTCTAATAGTCGTAATACAATTGCACACAAAAACAAGCCAAAAACAAAAAAAAAAAAAAAAAAAAAGGAAAATGTTGTACACTATATAGTTCTATATATATACACAAGATCCGCATGCACTTAGTAGCACTTGGCATTTACACTTCTATAATTGTGCTCTTTGTTAGTTAGTTAATATAATTATATACAAAAAAAAAAAAAAAAAACAAAAACATTTCGAAAACGCACAACGAACGTTTCGCATTCCAGTTTTGCAATGCGCTTATTTAGTAAATCAAAAGTTATATACATTTCGAACTGTTTTAACATATCAAGTAACTATAGTTTGCAATTTGAAATTTTGTAAGAAATTTACAGATATAATTAATTAATTATTCATGTGCCTTAAGAACTAATCACACAAAAAATCTGATAACTATTTATTTTCAATGTTTGGTTTTAGTGTCTTTTCTACTAATTATCAAAATGTATTTTTGTCAACTATTTTTTTATACAAAAAACTTTTCTGCATTTGTGCTTAGAACAATACAAATATATATATATATATATATTTTAGATTAATCATATAGTTTGAAACTATATCTCTATATCAATATCATAATGAGTTTCATTGTGCTACTTGTTGCAATTTGAAACAAACAAACATTCATATACATACATATGTACATCGAACGTAATGTATACATATCTTTATGTTTATATACTATATATATAACTGATATATATATATATATATATATGTGCAGCTTTATATTTAAATGATAATCAAATTCCATAGCAAAATATTTAATTTTCATCATTTGATTTTTCATTTTATTTTGCACATTTTTTAACATTAATTCTATTATTTTTTTTTTCTCTCTCTCTCTCTCTCTTATTGTGTTAAGCTTTATACACAGACTACGATATATATATACACACATATATATATAGACTATAATTGAGTGTTAATAATGTTATATAAATGTTTCCTTCACATCTATGTATATTTTCTATATATATTTATAAACTATACAAATGTTTTATTCTATTCAATGCCAAATAAATTTTCTATGGCGTAAGTAATTTTTCACGGCTTTTACTTTTAAATTTCTTTCAATTATAACTTATACATAATATAGTTATACAATTTGTTACCAAACTTAGCAGACATATGTTGATCATCATTAAGCGGAAAACCTGCAAATATTCTTGAGGAAACAAAAAAGTTTTTAATACTAAATCATATATTCAACTGATTATTTCTATTTCTATGTTTGATTTATACGAAACTTCGTAAACACATCGAAGACAATACGAAACATAAATCCTGCAAGTTTTAACGGGTGAAATTAAGAGGGGAAAAGTGTTTCTCATACTTATATTTTATGGCAGCTATATAATATAATAGTGCGATTTGGTTCATTTCGACTTATATCGAAATTACAATCATCTCTGTAAAATATATACTTCCTTTAGAGTCGACCACGCCTTCTTCCTTGCATTTCAAACGTTGTAAATAAAATCAAACAATTATTTATTTGGATAAGTCATGAATTGTTATTTATTATGTGATTTTCAATTAACCTTTTTTTTTTTTGTAATTTTTTTATAATATATATATATATATATATAGTAAGTATATAGTAAATATATATATTCAAATTTATATATAAATACGTATACACATATATATATATATATATTTATTGGACAAAATTGGTGAATGTGTGAAATACGTAGAAACTGTTTTTATCTTATTACATTTTTTTTTTGTGTTGTTTTGTTTTTTTTTTTTTTTTTATCTAAAATTCGCGCCTATGATATTTATCTGGATCAAAATATGATGTGACAACAACACGATCACTGAATTTTCGACCGGTCAATGCTTGCTGTGCCTTTTGACAATCGAGAACTGAGTTGAATTCGACAAATACTTTACCACAACCAGGAACTTCGACACCCTCAATAGGTCGTGGGATTTCAACACTTCGAACAACACCATATTTTGTGCATTCCTCTTTAATGTCCTCTAATATATCCTCATATTCCTCTTCATCACGCAACTCATCGGGTGTTACCATATTAAGTAAGCATAAAACTTCAGTTGGTGGACCCGATGTAACAACTGTTGATAAGCCTGGTACTTGCAACATAACCGATTGGCTTGTATTTGCAGCATTCTGAGCATTTTTGGCACCAACACTAGCACGTTGCACAATCAGTTTCTTGTCACCCAACTGCATGCCATTCAATCCAGCAATTGACTGTAAAAATAAAAAAAATCAAAAAAAAAAAAAAAAAACACACACACAGAATTAAATGAGATAGCAATAGGTCTAGAGTGAGATAGAACATACCTGATCTGTAATGCTTAAATCAACGTATTCGCAAAATGCGTAACCTTTGCTCAAACCAGTTGCAGCATCTTTAACTAGATTGAAAGCTCTTAGTTTACCAAATGATAGCAGCAATTCTTTAACCTATAAAAAATAAAATATATATATATATATATATTTATTTATTTGCTTTGAAATATTCTAAGAGTATAAAATTTGTTTACATTCGAAATATAATAATCTTACGATATCCGTGTCAGCTAAATTTATGTATAGTATTTCTTGTATATATTCATGAGAATTTTGTGTGTTTTGAGTTAAAAGAGAATTCATTTATATAAATAGATTTTATAATAATTAAAAGTGAAATTCATTATAAAATTATTACAAAGCTATACAAAATGTATCTAAAAAGTTCTATGCATAGAGCGTACATCGATATAAATATCAAATATTTGACACCAACAGCAACTATCATATAAACGTATCATTGAGAACGCTGGAAGCGATACAAATTTTGATATCGAGTAGAAATTGCGACTTCTCAAACTATATTTTGTCTATGAAACTGAAGAGAATAAGAAGCAGAATTCTTTTCTGTCTTCGAAGTCACACACAATATTGATATTGCAAAATTATTTCAGCAAAAAAGTGGAAGTAAAATAATTTTCGTTAAGATTTTTATATAAAAAATATATAAGCTTACCTGCTCATCATTTAGATAATTGGGCAGCCCGCCAATAAATATTTTATGTGGTGAGTCGGGCACCACAGTTGAGATGACTCCACTGGACACTGATAGGTGATCAATAGTTAACAAATAAAATGAATATGGTTTGTTTTGATATTGAAATGGGGAGAAATTAATATGCTCGTGGAGCTTAACTTACCAACTGCTGGCTTAACAGCGGGTGTATCCGTTATACCGGGCATTGGTTGATAATCATGTGGGCGCCTTATTTTAAGGTCTTGTCCTTTTAAATTGATGCCATCGAAGGCCATTGCCTGTGTGGTTTCATCTATTGATCTAAACTCAAGGAAAGCAAAATTCTTGTCCAAATTTATTTGACATGCTAGTACTGGACTGCCAGCGGCTTGGGCTAAGCCAACTAAATGCATTTGTTGATTGAAGAACTCCATCATTTCCTCCTCAGTGACACCGAATGGAATGTTACCCACATATAAACGACGAGCCTGACGTGTGATTGTTGAACCCACAACGGGTACTGCTGTTTGCGGTGTATCTGGTACAACGCTAGCTGGGATTTGTCCAGATGCCTGCATTGCTTTATATTGCATTGGTGTTATATGCTCAAATCCAGGCGGTGGTACATCCCAATACAATGATGGCTTACGCCTTGAGTTGCGATGATGCCGACGATCTCTAGATCTGTCACGATGTCGGTCACGGGAACGAGAACGATGGCGACGCCTGTCACGGTCACGGTCCCGATCTGTTAATAATATTAATAAGCATAAAATATGATAAGAAACTATAACAAATGTTTTTAAATATTTTTATAATTTTAATTTTTTAAGTTCGACTTGCAATATTATTATTGTCTAACTATAGGATAATCCTAGGAGCTATTACTATTATATATATATGTGTGTATATAAGTACAGTCTTTACATATATTGCTAACTACATATTTACATGTATGTGTATATGTATGTACATGTACATAATTATGTTTATGTGTGCTAAATTTGCAACGATGTAAAGTAAATAATAAACTTAAATGTGTATCAAGGACTTTTCTATGCATGTACAACTATATGCATACATATGCACATAAACATGCATATGTAGGGCAAATACTGCCCCATCACAATGCGTATACATTTTGGTGGGAAAATAAATATGCAGATTTGTAGCATTAACTTAATAAATACACGCATGTATATAAATACATACATATATATATATGCGTGTGTATCTGTTACTGGATACCAGCTATAAGTAAATACTTGAAGAAATTCTGAGTAGCAATGTTCATACATATACATAAATATATATACACATACATACATCCATATGTACAATTTACACACTCCTAGATATTTGCATATGTATATGTATATGTATGTGACACAATATGTCTGCCGGTTTGTCCGCATAAGAATAATAAAATGTATTAACCATCGTAATCAATTTATCAAAAGATGCTTTATGTAAATTTCTTCAAATTTTCATCCATGAAAATATATTCAACAATATATAAATATATGTATTCTATTTATGTAAACTTATGTGCATAAGTACATGCAAATGTAGATGCAGGTATATGTGTATATACACACACATGTGTAAATTAAACGATGCTTCAAGTTTGCAGAATGCATGCTATTTATTACATTGCATTTAATTCACCAATGTGATACTTACCATCGTATCCCATTATAATATTTATTAATTATCTTTTTTTTCACGAAAAAATTTTAAACTATAAAAGAAAGGCCGATGAAATATGTATCCCTTTAAAATGCGAATGTGTATGTCAATAAATATCTGTGAAACGATATAAAAAAGAACACGTGAAAAACTATGGAATTGTGAAATGAAACATAAATTGAAACAGAGTTGCATGCATAAAAGAAAAATACCAAAACAAGAACAGTAATATGAAGCACTAAAGCCACAAAACATATCTATATCGATATATTCATATCGAGCATTTTTTTTTATTGTTTAACATATCGAATGAAAGTAATTTACATAAATTAACTAGTTGTTGTTTTGTTTTATATTATGTGGTGGTGGTCAGTAGATGCCGGCTTCATAAAAAATCATGAGCATAAAGATATTTTTACCCACCAATTATTTCTATCTGAAGCGGCCAAGTAACTTATATGGACAATTGCACATAAGCGATGACAACGTTGTTGTTTATTATGTGCTGGATGTTAATAACTGTAATTCTTCACAATCAGATCATCACAATAACAAGCGATTCCTAGGCTCAATTCTTTGCAGTGATTCCTATGCAGATAGCAATTATTGTCGTGCACACGACATGATGATATGCTTCACATACCAAAGGGATACATCAAATATTACATTAGTGTTCACTGCAGTTACACCCGACAATCTGAAACAAATCAAGATAATTCTTTATGATAAGCATATTATACGTAGCTTGATAATACAAGGATATAATACACTCAATCATTGCTCAAAAGTGAATCCAATTAATGATGATTGTGATTTCAATATGCTGGCAAGATTAGTGCAACCGGATTCCAATGCCAATCTAAACAAATCTCAATCACTGTGGTACTATGGAAGGCAGCCAATATGTTTGCTGGCAAATTTGCCAATGCAATTATTTAAGCATATTATTGGAAATGCATTTATCAATAATATTATAACTCATACTGTGATCTATAAGCATTATAATGAATGGCAGACAATATATTCAACGGGGTAAAATATATTTTATATTTTATAGCAATTTAATTAATTTGCTTTTTTTTGTTTTTTTATTTTTATTATATAGAACACGTTTGACAAATATTATGATTGATCGAGCATTGGGCATTATATTAATGCTATTGTTGCTAACACTTGCATCACATCCAGGTGATTTCCTCATACAAATCTCTCACGTAAGCAAAACGGAATCCATTCCATTGAAATTGATGTTGAAATCATAACATCTTTCCAGATTATCATAAATCAATTATATAGTCTACTGAAGGTCTTGGAAGGTAGCCCCATTGGTCTAAAGTTAAACATACATTTAAATAATTTCTTTCTCGATTGTTTTAAATATCACATTGAGCTGTGGTCAACATTTTTGGGTAGGTCTATAAATATAAATATACATATAAAAAAAGATATAGATATATATAATATTTGATATATATATTTACAGATTTAATTGAACCTATTGTTAGGCAAGTATTTCTTGCAATTGGTGCCTTTGGATGCCTTGGATTTACCTATCAAATAGCATTACTTGCCGATCTGATATCAATCGTTGGATTACATGCACATTGTTTTTACGTCTACACCAAAGTGTATGAAACTTAATATCTCCTTTTTTTTATTTATTATATTAATCATTATGTAAATTTTATTTAGTTTAAATAACGTCGAACTGAAAGGACTTTCTGTACTATGGCAAGTTGTACGTGGAAAGCGTTATAATATATTAAGAAGTAAGTAATGATTAAGATGAGAAATAACAAAATTAATAATTTCAATATTTCTATTATCTATATATATATATAGATAGAATCGAAGCGCATAATTATATGAATCGACAGCTTTATTTAGCCACTATATTCTTTTCGGCAATATTATTTTTATTTCCCACAACTCTTGTCTATTATATTGTATTTGCAACCGTAAGTTTACCATCTAATATCATAAATAAATAAAAGTTATTATTAATTATGTATTTATTTTGTAGTTAAAGGCGTTAACTTTCGCTACATTGGCCATACTGGAATTCTTTCGGCGCAAATTATTAAATTTTCCTATAGAAATGTTTTTAAAATGTGTTAAAAAAGGTTTCAATGAAATAGGTAAAAAAAAAACAAACATATATATATATAGCTCAAGAAAGTGAAAATATATCTTAAATCATATAATTTTACAGATTGCTTAAGAGTGCTGGATATACCTCTTGAAAAACCACAATATTTTATACATCGAAATTCTAAAATATTAATATTTGTATATAAAGTGGAAGTTTAACAATACAATGAAAATACATTGACTGCATTTAAGTTTATTTAATTATTTTAAGTTATTAGTAATATTAATCTGAATTTGTTATGTAGATACATAAATAATGTAAGAAAGAAAGCTATCGCAAAGGCTTCTTTAATATGTACGTATTGTCTCTTAAAAAAGATTGTAAAGATTAAAGCAAAAATTCAAAAAAATATGGCGCGGTTTCATTCCCATTGTTTCAAGCCTGCTATGATATAAAAGTCGGGCTTAAACAAGTAAAGCAAAGTGTATCAATGTATACGAGTATGTACATACTAAGAGTGAAAAATAAAAAAAACAAATTGTTTTATTCTTTGTGTGTGTGTGTGTATAAACGCATGTTTACTCGTATTATTTAATTTAAGTTTTCTTTAAAAAATTCTGTTTTATTTTTTCCGTGTGAATTTCCAAGTATGACATAAACGATTATCGATATATCGATATTGTACATGCATCCATGACGGATGTAGAATTGTTTCAATTCCATATACATTTTATTACGATTCAGTTTCTAGACGTAGCTGGACGGTTGTGCAATTGAAGTTTTGTTAACAAAAATAGTCTAATAATTTATCGAGTTGTTATGGAGAATTCGGTGAAAATGGAGATTCCAGCACCGTTACCACAACGCCCAGCCAGAGCTAATCAGCAAAATAAAAATCTTGGAAAACATAATCAACAGAAGCCACTCGATGTATCCGACGGTGGCCCTGTTGAAAAACGACAACGATTCGGTCCCAATAATCAGAATGGCGGTGGCGGTGGTGGCGGTGGTGGAGGCGGTGGCGGCGGTGGCGGCGGAGGTGGCGGAGGTGGCAACAACCAAAATCAAAATAAAAATTTTGGGAACAAAGGATTTGGAGGTGGAAATCGTAATCGTCGTGGCGGCAACCAAAATAGGTCGAATTTTCAAAATCAGAACAATCTAAACGTAAGTACAAACGCATTTACACATGCAAATTATTGTTTGTTTAAACAAATAACCGAAATTGTATTAAATTTAATAAACTGCTGCCGGCAGTTTTTCTATATTCATTTAAAAACATAGGAAAGAAGTGTTCCTGTTGGATGTATGTCAAACACTTTGTTTTTAGTGGATAAAAAAAAATATTGTATCTGTCGAGTGTGTATGTGTGTGTGTGTATCTGTGTGGCTGAAAGTGCGTTTGTGTGTATATGAGCAAGCGTGAATTAAAGCAATTGTAATGGCGGCCACTGACGATGCTAAGCCTGCAATTAAAGTGGTTGGAAATAGAAAATGAGAATTTGTGGTTAGCAGCGTGGCAGACATACATTTTAATGCCGTAAAACTTAATTTGTACACGCAAAATTTGTAGTGTTTATTTAATTTGATTTGCTATGCTATGCAATATTTGCAAATGCATAAAATACATGCACATATACAAAACAATGCGAAATGTACATTCATCATACATATGTATGTACATACACACGTATACATGTGTATGTATTATGGCATGCATACATTTGGTGAAAATGATTTCAAATTCATTTGTCAAGGATAATTTAGGATTTTTGCGATATACATATGCTTCTATATAAATATATATAATTGTTATAATGTATATTATTTCTGTTTTGTATTTCTGAATATCTTTTTTTTTTCTTTCTGCACAATTTTACGTACGAAAATGTATGAAATATACTTAACATTTATACAAATACATGCATACAACTGTACGCAAGTATGCAAGCTTATGTGTCACTGTATATGTATGTGTATATGCACATTGTACGGTACAGGTTATATATATCTATTTATCTCGCTTGCACCAATGGCAACAAGCCAAACGAGTTGAAACTGTTATCTCTTCTGCTGCCGCTGCTTGAAAATATGTTAGCTGTGTGCGCCCATGCATATGTATGTACATGCATATGTACATATGTTTGTGTATTTCAACCGGCAAATGAATGTGTTGTCCATATGGAATTATTTTTCTTGGAAATAAATATTATATAGGATGGGCACCTTTTAAATGAATATAACAAATGTACGTATGTATATAAATGATACATACATGAAATAATACAAAATGAATATGTATTATTCCATTGACGTATACAAGAATTGTATGTCATTAACCTTTAAATCTAATTGGGAATTTATGTGTTTTTCTTTGCACAGTTTGCCGTCATTTTGGTCAAATCGCAACTGTTAAATCTTATGTCTATATACATTTATATGTATATATTTACCTTGACGAGTTTTCCAATTAGCTAAATGCATTAGGAAACCGTTAAGTGATTTTTTTTTTTTTGGCTGGGAATATTGAATTGAATTAGTATTGTATATCAGAAGTGGGGTGGGATGAAAGAAAGAGAAGGGACAGAGAAGGGATGTAAATATTTTATTTCGAAAAATGTCGAAGTTTTTTTTTTTTTTTAAATTGGGAAAGAATATGAAAATTGCCTTAACAAGTTGTTACTTTGTTTATTTATCTGAAATATGGGGAGGGATTACTATTTCCCCATAATTTAAGTCTTTGCATACATAACAAAAAAGAAAAAATTAGCAAACATTGGCATATTGTCACAATGTTTGATTGTTTGTTGATTTGAACATCAAATTTATTTCTCTCTTTATATACTTACATGAATATACATATGTATATAAATACACGCGTGTATATATATGTATATATGAATTTATTTTTCTATATATACATACACATATGCAAATGTGCAAATTATATATATATATATATATATTTATTATACATACATATACAGCAAAAGTCCGCTACAGATGCACCGAAACAGGAAGGAGGAAACCTTAATGAGAAATCAAATGAATCAAACAGCAATCAAAATCAAAGCAATTCTAATTCAGCTGCCCAAACTCAAGCTCAGGCCCAAGCTCAGGCTCAAGCCCAAGCCCAAGTACAGGTTCAAGCTCAGGCATATGCACAGGCTCAAGCTCATGCTCAATTTAGGGCTCGTGGTGGTGGTGGCGGTGGCAATGGCGGCGGCGGCCCAATTGGTGGCAATATTGGTGGTGGTGGTGCTGGAGGCGGTGGAGGACAACGTGAAAGGAATCGTGGATCTCGCGGCGGTGGTGGTGGAGGCGGAGGAGGTGGTGGTGGTGGCGGTGGCGGCGGAGGACAAAATTCTGGCGGTGGTAATAATTCGCAACGCGGCGATGATTTCTTTATAGCTCAACGATTACGCGCCATTACCGGTCCCACACATGAGCTTCCACCAATTGAAGTCTCACAGGAGACAAAATTCTCTGGCCGCAATCGCCTCTATGTCGGCAATTTAACAAATGATGTTACCGATGAGGAATTGCGTGAAATGTTTAAGCCATATGGTGAAATAGGCGAAATATTCTCAAATCTTGAGAAGAATTTTACATTCCTTAAGGTTGATTATCATATTAATGCCGAAAAGGCAAAACGTGCATTGGATGGGTCATTGAGAAAGGGTCGCCAATTGCGTGTACGTTTTGCACCAAATGCAACAATTTTGCGTGTCAGCAATTTGACGCCATTTGTGTCAAATGAATTGCTCTATAAATCATTTGAAATCTTTGGACCAGTAGAACGGGCCAGCATAACGGTCGATGATCGTGGCAAACATATGGGCGAGGGAACCGTTGAGTTTGCAAAAAAATCATCGGCCAGCGCCTGCTTGCGTTTGTGCAATGAGAAATGCTTCTTTTTAACGGCCTCGTTGCGTCCATGCTTGGTGGAGCCAATGGATGTTAACGATGACAACGATGGATTACCAGAGAAGGCATTAAATAAGAAACTACAAGAATTCAATCAGGAGCGAAGCGTTGGCCCACGATTTGCCGATCAGAATTCCTTTGAGCATGAATATGGATCCAGATGGAAACAATTGCATGATCTATTCAAAAGTAAACAAGATGCTCTCAAGCGTGAGCTAAAAATGGAAGAAGAGAAGCTTGAAGCTCAAATGGAGTATGCTCGCTATGAGCAAGAAACAGAGCTATTGCGCCAAGGTCAGTATATCAGGCAAGAAACACTAATAAAAAAAAAAGGGAATCCAAAAAATCTAAAAAAAAAAAAAATTCTTCTACTCTTCGGGTTAGCCGAAGTTGACTATAATTATCTATTTTGTACACATTTTATCTTCCTTTTCTTTCCCTTGTTCTCTTAACCGACTAAAGGAAAATATTTGATTTATTTTTATTTTTTTTTATTCTTTGTTTTGTTTTAAATTTTTGTCTATCTTTATTTTCATATCGATATGGAAACATTAAAAAAAAAAAAAATTTAAAACAAATAATCGATTAATATAAAACTAATGCTCGAATTCACCCTGTGTCTCAACTATTGTATCAATTTCTTTAAAGCTCGTAGCGATCATATATAAATAACATATTTCTGTCTGTCTGTATAGTAGAATTTTCAATATTAGTGATTTTGAGTCCAACTAACATTCGATATATATCGAAAAAAAAAAAAACAAATTTTGTTGATCCCTTTCTATATATATTATCCGAAAACTGTCGCTTTTTTTTTGTGTAAATCGTTAATCATGTAATATCTGTTGAAATCCTATTGTTGTTCACTTGGTTGTCAAATCGTTTTGGATAATAATATCGTTAGAATCGTTTTTGGCGAATTTTATGCTAAATTATTTTTGGGGAAAAAAAAGAGTTACAAAAATCCATACAAATTTATATTGTGTAATTATGTTTGAAATATGGTTTAGACCAATGAAAAAATATTCTTGATCCAGGTCAAATGTACTTGAATGAATGCTAAGTACAACCTGATTTATTATATTATATTTTCTAGTACTACAAAAGATGAAACCGATCTCTATATGAGTTTTTGTGAATTAATTTTTTTTTTTAATATTTGTGGAAGATGAAAGAGTTCAGTTCTTTATATATATTCTGGACATAACAAATCTTTAAAATTGAGAAAAATTAATCATTTTTTTAGAAAATGAATTAAATAATGAATTCTACAAATGTTTAAGCAAATCAATTTCCGTTATTTATAATTAACGTGAAGATTTTTTTTTTGATTTAACGTTTTAAAGGGAAACAAAACAAATTTTTATACAATTAGTTGGATACTTTATGAGAAAAAAAAAAACTTTATTTAGGAATTTTAATGGATTTGGATGGGTTTAAAAAATGCTTTGGGAAATTTTAATATATAGTCATTAATAATTCTGGGTCTATCAGTTATGTGTAAATATTAGAGTACTATATAATGTTCTGAAGGCGATCACCATTAACAACAAAAATTGAGAATGTTTTATACATGTACCAAGTACAGTATATACATACTATATAGAATTTATTTATAAATAACAATATATACGTCGTATTGAAAATTGGATATTGTATCCTTGTTTCTGTTGGTGGTATTCTGTCTGGTCTGGTGTTGTTTCTTGATCGATCATATCACATCAAAATCATATTCTCCAAATCATCTTACTAAGCAATTGGCAGCATATGATGTCTAATAATTTTGTACGTTTTTGTAGAGTTAAGAAAACGCGAATCTGATAATGAGCGCAAGAAAATGGAATGGGAAATGCGTGAGAAACAAGCTGAAGACATGCGTAAACGTGAAGAGGAAACAATGCGTCGTCATCAGAGTGAGATGCAAAATCGCATGGTGCGACAGGAAGAAGATATGCGTCGACGACAGCAGGAAAATACTTTATTTATGCAGGCACAGCAATTGAATTCATTGCTTGATCAGCAGGAAAGCTTCGGTGGCGGCGGCGGTGGTGGCGGCATGGGAGGCGGTGGTATGGGTGGAGGAGGAGGCGGCGGCGGTGGCGGCGGCGGTGGAAATCCAAACTTTGATAATTTCAGAGGCAACAGTGATTCGCCATTTGAAGTCTTTCAACGTAAGTGATATTCCGTATTGAGACTTGTTCTCATTATATATAACACTTAAATCTAATTTACGATCATCCTTTTGTATTCAGGAAACAATAACAATAATACGCCCATGCCTGGCAACAATTCGGGACCCGGAGGTCCTAACAATCAGCAACAGGTATGTAGTCGATATACAGGGATATTTCACAATGAATGTTATCGACATAAAAGTTACTTATCATATTTTCACAATCAGAATAACTGTTAAAGGGGTTTGAAGGGTGGAGATGTCTATAGATGGTTGCTAAATATAGGAAATATATAACTATTTACATGATAAAAAATGAACTATACAAGAATTGTGGAAACTATTGACATACAAGCTGTGAAAAGAGACGAAAAACTCTTTAAGTTTTGTATACAAGAAGTTAATGCTTTAAAATCTCTATTTGGGACTTGACTGTTTTCTTATATAGGAACTTTGCGAACTTGGGTGGCTTTTTCAGCTATTATACGATGCAGCTAAATCTAAACCTGTTAAATCTAGACATTGCAGACCCAAAAGTTGCATATCTTTTATTTTTGTTAACTTGCCTCTAAATAAATTATATTTTATTTAATGAACTATCTGAACTATAAAGATTTATTTCTCAAACTTATATACATCATATATAATAGTATTTATATGGTATACCGTATACTATACTATATATATATATATATATATATATATATATATGTATTCCCATTCTCAGAACTATCTTTTTTATGGGGTTTATTTGGGTTTATTTTATGATTATCTATTTATCTGTTGTGTATAAATTAACTTAATCGATAATCGATAATGATGGATCGATTGAGATGATCTCGGGGGCACAGAAAAATTGCCAAACAAAATCGTATAGGAAATTCACATTGAAACTTAGTCTAAACTACTTTCTCATGCAAACCGAGACCGTAAATAGCAATCAATAGTTTGACTTGTATGACCTATAATTTCACTATGATCGGAAGTTATATAGTATGTGAAGGAGATCTGTACCAATTATTTGCTAGTATTATTAAAAATTATTTTTATGACATTTCTGGGGTGGGGCAAATATACAGTAACAAATTGTATTGAACAATATATATATTGTACTTTCCATGCTCGAATAGGAACCGTTCCCTGCTTTTGAATTTGGGGTTAACAATATGAACCAAGGCGGCAATCAACGTGGAAATAATGGCGGCAATAATGTTCCATGGGGTCGACGTCGTTTTTAAATACAACCCGAAAATAATTTGAATGGACCACAAAAAGAAAATGAAAGATAGAACTATGTATATATATTTATATATACATATATATATAATGATAATAAATATTAACAGATGATAATATCGTAAATCTGAAATGAAAGAATGTTGAATTTGATTTACGTTCTATACAACACATTCTTATTCTTTCACAACACTCGCACTGACATATTTTATTTTTAAAGGATCGAACATATATATGCAATGAAATTTGTATAAAAACTCTATATATTAACAAACATATATATACCCAACCAACGTATATATATATATATATATATATATATATATATATATATAAATATATAAATATATATATGTCTTGATATAGATAATACTTGAGATAAGCTTTTTATATAGAATTATACTGCTGCTGCATCTAAATCATCTTCTAATATTTATATAGAGAAATATACTTATTTGTCAAATCTCTGTTATATTGTCAATTTTCTCAATATACATAGATATTGTATTTTTCCTTTTTACACGTTAATGAAAAACATCTGAATCTTTGGAATTTAGCATATTTAAAAATAATATATATATATATATATATATATATATATATATATGTATATATATATATTATTATTAAATATATATATATAACCTGCAAAATGTACTATCATGTTGTTTCCCCTTTTGAATAAACAAGAAAAACATATAACAAATGATTGCAAAACTTAAATTAAGAACAAACATTTATACATAATTAACCTTTAACCTAAAAAATAAAAAACCATTATAGCAGTATGCGAATTATGTAACATTTTCACACTTATCGGTGTCGATAAATTTAGATCAGTTTTCTTTAAATGTAAAAAAAAAAACAAAAAAAACAAAACAAACAAAACAAAAAAAGAAACAAGTTTTTAATTGAAAGTCTATTTAAATATATTATAATTTTTTTTTTCCTTCTTTATAATATAATTTGTGTTGTCATGTCTTTTAAAAATGTATTCAAATATAAACTTATACATAGATAATTATTGATCTCTTATCGTTTTGTCCAAATGTTGAATATATTAAATCTTCTATGATATTATTATAATATGGTGAGTATCATGGGGGGCGGGTAATACACTATTCTTGTGTATATGTTACATCTTTTACATAATATATGTACATATATTATAGTAAATGTTAGAATTCTTGGTTTTCACATTTCAAATTGTTGGGAATTTGACATATGGTATCTATAACATATTTTATTGTAATCTGGGGCCTGCTCCTTGTAATAGGAAAGTAGCAGATGAACTATACGACTATTGGGGATGTATTCTCTCTTAACTTTGGCATTTTATATCGAATTTTTCTGAGCTTATTGTAACACTTGTATTTATTATCAATTCAAATACTCGTAATTACTTATACATCTCGAATTTATTAACATGAAATTTTAAATGATAAATTTTATTAATTTTTTTACAAATTTTGTATGAGAAATGGTTTCTCATATTTCTTGGAAAACTTTTGGGGAGTAGTTTTGCGTCTAAAAATTTAAATTTATTTCAATTGATCTGTTTAGATTTATAATAATATAAATGATTATTAATTAACAAAAGGTATGTAATTTTTTTCCAAGCATCAATCAAAACAGATACATGGCATAGACGAAGATTATCCTACATACTCTTTAGATATGTTATTCTTAACATTATATTCTCTGGCTGTATGCACTGTTTGTAATTTTAGACCCATGCAATGAGTTTGTTGGGACGCCTACAAGCAGGCGTTGTACATCTCATAAAGTATATATATATTCTAAGGTTCAGTTTAAATTTGCGAAGCCGTCAGTCTGTTTCTGACTGTCTGTCTGGATATCTGGCTGAAACTTGTTCACAGATACTTATTATTGCTCAAAGCACATATGTATGTATCTATGTATATAAATGCAAACCTAGTTGGACAATTGCACTGCTTTATATAGCAACAATCGATCTAAAATATTTAGTTGAAACTTCTAGGATTTAAGTAAAGTGATGACTAATACATTCCTTTCAAGTTTAGTTCAAATCGAACCACAATATCATAAAGTTGGCATTCAAACAATCTTGCATGGGTCTGAAATCTTCGGCACCCAGCACCCGAAGATAACTTTGCTATCTGTGTTATGGTCCATATATAGTATGTATATGTGTCTTATTTTTGTTTTTATTTGTTTATTTGTTATTTCTCAATATTTAATCTAAAACTTGAAAATGGAATCTTTTTATCTGTCGTGTCACTTCGATATATTGATTTATGAGAATATATATCTATATATGTATATATCTGTATGTATATGTATGTAGTCTTAATTAACATAATGATTATTGCAGTATTCCTTAACTAATATGAAACTATAAAGTATTGAATACTAATTATTATACTTAATTAGTTAATGAGTCGAGTCGCAGCCAACATACAACAAAGTTCAACAAATCGAATTATCAGAGGTGAGGAAATGTCTGCTGATATATTGTTTGGCTAACAGTGTTTTGTTTATAAACATGTGTATATCACAGTAAACACTCAGTAAACTGGATAATAAATATGAAAATACTAATTTTGGGGTACAGTGGGTAACGTTTTTTTTTAATGTTTTTCTTATTCAACTTTTACTTTTTTTTTATTAATTTTTTTTTTTCTTTTTGTATAAAAATTAGTTCAGTCTTGCATAAAAGTTAACATTAGTGAGACTTTACTCTTTCAACATTAACATCGAAATTGTTTATGATGCAATTAAATTAAATATATCTGTTCAAATGTGTATCTATCTGTATATCTCACTGATTATACCAATATTAAAAGTTGCTTCATGGAAAAAAAAAAATAAAAACAAAAATAAACAATAATAACAATAATTGTTTATATATGGATTGTGCTTGTAGATTTAGATATAGATATATACTTATACTATATTTGTCTACGTATGTATGTATATTTGCATACTATATATGCAAATAATATCACATGTTTTGGATTACTTTCGTTTGCGTGTGAAGTCTATTAGAAATACGTTCACGTAGTACTTGAATCCAAATTCATTCTATTCAAAATTTGCACAATTTTGGTATACATTTTCCGTTCGGAGATTGTTGTATCTTTGTACCAGATCTTTGATATGATCGAAACACAGATGTGCGATATTATCTGTTTTGTCAAAGACAATGTCAACTTGCTGAAATTAAAACAAATAAATAAATATGAGTTTGAATTTATTAATTTGTTATCTACGGATCACAAAATAAATAATTGGTGTTTATAATAGCCTTGAAAACATGTACTAAACATATCTTCGGAGCTTTTCTTTATATACATATACGCTTGCAACACTATTTTTGCCTAACGGGTTCGCGCAGAAGAATGCTTGACACGTCCAATATATAATATATATATATATATATATATATATATATATCGTTTACCTGTTCAGCATCATTTGCAAAGTCCAAATTTGCTTGTTCATTTTTTTTTTAAGACTAACAAATCTATCGGGATGAAACTTGGCACAGAAGATGGCTATGTACTTATTGCCCAAAGCTGTTTATACATATATCAGAGCGGATCGGATCGGTTCTTTATATCATAAAGTTTCCATAGAAACAATATGTTTGTCAGTCATTCGTTCGAAACTTACAGGATTTAAGTTTAGTAATCACTTAAGTCTATTAATTTTATTCCAAATGGTATTCTTCAAAACAATATTTAAGGCTTGCAAGTGTATGACAAATCTTTGGCATGCCAAAGATAACTTTGCTTTCTCGATTTTTTTTTTTTTTTTAATAGTTTCTACAAATCTGTAAATATAATGAAATAAAATTGTTCCAAGAATCGATGACAAACAAAGGAAAGGAACTTTTAATGAATTTAATTTTATATTTACAGGAACTAAAATTGCCGCAGCATGACGACAAAAACAAGAACAACAATTGCTGGTTAACAAGGATAAAAAAGCTTAAGCTAAAGATGCCTTGGGATGGCCAAAACTATATTTTCATATGTTATTTGTATATTAATGATATTCGTCGTTATATTTATGTGAAACTTAATCATGCTCATAAAAACTCATTTGCTCAACCGTTGTGGCAATATGATCATAATAATAATAATAAAAAAGCAATAAAAAAAATATCAAGTAATTCTTCTCAATTTGCTGTTTATTATTTCCCTAAACAATTGAATTTCTTTGATTGCACTGCATGGTTGGTGGTTTTCAGGAACCTAAATAAAGATACAGATACAATGCGAATATGGATATGGATGTGGATGTAAGTGTAAATGTATCTCAAGCCATGCGGAGATACAGATATTTAAGACGACGGAAACTGGCACACAAACCCCATAAACAAAACGAAACGAAATGAAAAAAAAAAAAAAAAAACGTGCAGCATACTACTAACACTACCGGCGCCGCATTGTTTGCTGTTGGTGATGCTGTTGCTGCGGCTGCTGCCCACAAAAGGAAACCGAAACTCGGCGTAGTTGTGACGCAATTCAATCACGATGAACTAACGTATATACATACGTACCTACAAATATGTAACATATATATATATATATATATATATATATATATGTATATAGTACATACTTTATCGGACACACAACTACTCTCTAATACACATAACATACATACTACATACATATATTATACATCTTTTCAGCTCTGTGCAAACTTACATACATATGTATGTACAAATGTATGTATGTTGTTTTTTTCGCGATTTAGAGATGGTGTGATTGTAGTTTACGCTAGCGCAGCGCAATGCTTTAATTGCTGTTAGTTTTAGTTTTGGCGTTCGATGCTCTCTGAGAGAGAAAAAACAAAACACTATAAAAGCTGAGTGTAGAGCATCACATCTTGAGAGCAAAAAAAAAAAAAACAAGTTGTTCTCTCAGAGCGCGGATTTGCAAGCGTGCGCATATTGGCCGTGACTGATATTAGCCAGCTAGCAGCAGCAGGCTGGCAATAAATTTAAATAACAAATTAAGCTCTGACTTACATACATATATTATATAAATAATTGCCATTATAAATACAAATAAACATGCATACTACAAATATGTGGACATATTCACACACATGAATACATTTATGTAAATGGTGTGTGAGTGTGTGTTATCAATAACAGCCGCTTTGTGTCTATTCGCTAAAATTCGATAACAATCGTATGCGCAACATGAAATCTCAAATCAGCTGATCACAGGATGAACCATTGAAATTGATACAAGGACAAAATATATAGATTTTGTGTCACCCTGTGCGGGTGCTGCGCCACCACCTCTTTTTTAATTAATTTTATGTACACAGATTCACGACTGCTCATCCATAAATAAATATGTGAGTTTTTTTTTTAATAATTAGTATAAATATTTAATTGTTGTTGAGTTTGGCAAACAAAAAGCACAATTCGCTAACGCGAATCTTGTTTGTATAATAATAAAACAAAAAAAACCTTGCTTTGTGGACGCTACTTCTTTGAATGTCAGCTCTGAGAGCGTCATACAGAGATAACATACATACATACATACATACAAGCTTTCGGTCGTATGTGTGCACATCTCTATGCGCAAATGTATAAGTAAGTTGGCTGGCTTTACGTTGCATACGAAACATGACTTAAAGTGACTTCGTACGTACATATGTACATACATATGTATATGCACATACATACATGTATTGGAAAATATGTACAGACGTAATACTAATTAGTTTTGGTTTTGTTACAGCACGGTTGCGTGTATGTTTTGCATTTCATTTTGTTTTGAAAGCTTTAAAGCTGTGCTTTCATTAGTATTAATGCACATACCGTCACACATACATTCAGAGTAGCACTACGTCGAGCTCACAGTCACTGAGTAAGAGACGTTGAGCGCTATACGAATTTTGTATACACACATATATACAAACATACGTATGTACATACGTAGATAGACATGTTCGTTTGTATTTATGTATTAACTTCAAAATAAAGTTCAGTTTAAGCTGGAGCGCAGTCGAGGTTGCGTCGTTTGTTCGTTCGGTCGGTCCGCTCCGCTCCGTTCCGTTCCGTTCGGTTAGTTCCTCATGGTAAGCACGTTCTCCTTCAGTAGCTGTTGATAAACTACTTTTTTTTTTGTTGGTTCAATCGAAAAGTGACTGCAACATATTTAAAAAAAAAAAAGAAAAAAAAACTATTAACAAATTTGTAAATCTATGTGTGTTATTTGCACTATAATTGCACTATGTACGAAACGAAACCTTTCTTAATAGATGTATATGCGGATGTAATTTGATGAACATGTATATATGTACTTACGCATCAAAACTAAGTTTACATTATACTTGCATATACAGTATTGCAAGTGCAACTTATGTACAGAGTTCAAATGTTATTTCAAATTAGATGTTTACTTCACTATTATTATTTAATTTTTTTTTTTTTTCTAAATTTTGTTAGTGCGAAATTTGATACATATACATTTCAGTGAAAAAATCTGTGATTAAGTGCTGACATAAATGAACGTGTGTAATTAATAATAAAAGACCAAAAAACAAATACAAATACAAACACTTATACATACACATTTAAGCCATTTATTATGTATGTGAACTATTAACACATACCTGCGCATATACATAAGTATGTATGTATGTATGTATGTATGTGCACTCTATGTATATATGTATGTAGATACATATTTATAAGTTTGTCTTGTTGTTATTTCATTTTGATTGTATAAACGATGGGAATGGCACAGTGAAATAGAAACCGGAATCGGTATCAATATGCAATAATACCGTTCATACGCACAATCTGTATATGCATGTGCCTATGTTTGTGTGTATGTGTGTGTGTGTGTGCGTATGTCTACAAAAGTACTTGTTTCAGTCGTCCTATGTACATATAAATATATACATACATGCATACATATGAATGTATGTACAATACGTGCTAGTATGTTTGTCTTTGCCTTTGCATGCATATATTTATGTGTACATAGAGTGATAGAGAAAGATAGAGAGAGAGCAAGTGCAAGAGACACCACAGCATAACATACACATACAGAGATACATGCATACATAAGAGACACCCCAACAAACAGAGTTATCAATAATAATAAAAAACAGTAATTTTCTTCAAATTAAAATAAATCAAGCACGTACACAAACGCCTGGACGTGTACAATCATTTGTACATGTATTTATGTACATACATATATAAATATACACTTCAATTTTGTACATAGATATACAAATATGTACATTGTATGTATATACATATCTATGCTATGTATGTACATACATCTGAATGTATGCTTTGTACCTGTTTGTATGAACACGGACGGGATATAAAATAGTTTCAATTTGACTCTTTTTCTTTATAAGTGTGCATGGCTGCAAACACACACACACACACACTTGCACAAATGGCGGCAGAGTTTCAGTTAGCGATCATCATTCGAAATAACGGGGAATTTTTTCCTTTTTTTTTTTGCTATAAATTGTGCAAAACAACGCTAAATAAACATTCGGTCGAAGTTAATTGCAAAGTTCCTATGGTGATTTTTTTAATAGTGTTAACAAAATCGCATTAACTCGGGGAAATAAACATTTATTCACATTTATAAATTTATACATATATATCCATATATATATATACATGTATATATCTACATATGTATATATTATTGTATAATAAATATCAGTTGAAGCAGTTAATTGTATTTTGAAATGTTTGTATATTAATTAGTATAGACATTTATTTTTAACATTTTATTTATTTATTTATTTATTTTTTTAATATTTGCAACGTTTACGAATGCTTTGCACAAAGCATAATTGCAAAGTTAAATCCTCGCTTCAAAAAAAAAAAAAAAACCAAGAAAAAAAAGAAATATATATATATATATATATAAATAAATAAGTTGACAATGCAATTGATGATAATTGATTGTGTGTGTGTGTGTGTTTTGGCTTTGTGGCATGAATCACAGTTCACAACAACGTTTCCGGCGAAAATATAGTATGACAATTCTTTTTATTGTTTTCCGACTTACAATAAAGACACAACATTTAGTTGGTTAAGAAACAACAACAAATGCTGTGAGCCAGCGATATTATATATAAACATACATACAATGTACACTATATACATACATATATAGTGTATTATATATGTATTCTTGAACAGGACGATGAACTGACTCGATTTGTCACTTTTCAAACTTGTCTTTTAAGTTTTTAAACCTTTTTTATTTATTTTTTTTTTTTTTTTTTGGTTTTTGCCAATAAAAATATACAAATATAAGTAGTTATGTGTATATGTATGTGTGTGTGTGTGTGTATTTATATATTTATATATAAGTACATGTTTAAATAAAAACCGGATCGTACGACTATATCATAAAGTTGCTAAACAATCGATTTTTTTTTTATTTTTGGTTTTTTCTTTTTTTTCCTTTTTTTTTTTTTTTTTGTATATGAAAACGAACTTTCTAAAGATAACTAAAACTTAATGTTAATGCATTCATTGCAAATGCAAACTGCATTTAAATTGCTTCATTGATTATTTTGAATATTAAATAAATAAATATATATAGATAATATATATATATATATTTACTATATACTATAGATATTCCAAATTTGCAACTTTTACCTATGAAGATATAATATCCATGAAATCCGAAGGACAAACAGATGCTGGAGTAACGGAAAGCAATCCCTAATATTAATAGAAAAATAAAACAAAAGAAAAACTTGATTAAAAGAAAATTATAATATATAGAAAGAAAGAAAAATAATAATAATAATAATAATAATAATAGAATTGAACAGAGTGTTAAATATGCTTAATATAGGCATTGATGAAAAGAATACCGTCGACTTACCATTTATTGTGGAACGTACGTGTACAGATGATGATGATGATGATTGCGTATCTAACGACGACAGCATAAACCTTCGGCCCCATATAACAACAATAACAGCAACAACAGGAACATTAAAAACATCACAGAAAACATCAACATCATTATTATCATTATTCCCAGCAACTAAAGAAAATGCAACAAATGCAACAACAACAACAACAACATCATTATTATTATTATTATTAAATACAACATGGAAAAGATTGTCATTATCATCAGCTAAGCTGGGCAATCGGACGGCCAACAGATGCCATCCAAATGTGAAACTCAATAGAAAATATAACAACAATAATAGCAACAACAACAACAACAATATAAGCAACAATTTATTCAAATGTAATCGAATGGCAAAGAGCTGTATATATTTTGTATTAGTTTTAACAATCTTAAGTCTAGGAAATACTAGTGCTGCTTTTCATAATAATAATAATAATAATAATAATAATAATAATAATACAAAAATTCATAATTCTAATAACAACAACAATAACAGTAATAACATTAATAATTATAATTATAATAATAATAATGATAATATAAATAATAATGATAATAATATTGAAAGTATAACTCAACATTTTACTGGAATACTCCGTAATGACGTTGACGTTGACGTAAACGTTAACGTGAGTAACTCTAGTGAATTCTCCTCAAACAACAACAATAACAACAACATCAAGAATAACTCGAAATATCAAGATACAACAACAACAGCAACTGGAAAAGATATAGATTCAACATTGTACATCACTGAGACTGACTCTGAGGCTAGTAATACTCATAACAACAACAAGAAGAACAGCAACAGCAACAACAATGAAAAGGAGAAAAAGCATAAAGAGAAAGAGAAAGATTACGATTACGATTACAAGAACATTGAACAGACTGACAAAAGGCATCATATAAATAATATTGATATATTCGGTGCATATAATATACCCGACGATCCCATCTATACTAATGAATTTGCTGTACATATACCCGCTGGCAAATATGTAGCTGATGGCATAGCTGACAAATATGGTTTTCTCAATATGGGACAGGTAATACATATATATACATATATATGTATATATACTAACACTATAAACATACTATATACAAAATTGTTGTTTTACAGTCTCATCTATCATAATATATTGCTATAACAATGTCAATGATAATGTTCAAATCTTGACAAATTGTCTTGTTGTTATGATAGTGTTTTTTTTTTTTTTTATACCCGGTACCCATAGAGTACAAAGATTATAATGACTATGTGACATCAGCAACATCATATTGAGGCGTAACACAGAGCCCAGAAGGTATTTAGTTTCTTGATCTGATTCAACACCGTCAAGTTGATTGCAACATGTCCGTCTGTACGTCCATATCTTGATGACTATTAGAGTTAAAGAATTCATCATATTTTTTTTCCCCCACGAAATGTTGCTGGCAAATCAAATTTTATTTTGGATTCTTGTCACGCACCTCTCCATTTACAGAAATCAATTCATATAAATTAGTGTAATATTCTGAATTTCTGTTGAGTAAGGTAAAAATTTGCTCCAGATCGAAATTGTAAACATTGAAGTTATGCAACTTTTAATTTTTCTAGCGTACCGGGTATAATATAGTCAAGCATACTCGAGTGTAGATTTTTTTTTTTTTTTTTACTATCTCTGCGCAAAAGTAATTAGTATCAACAACAATTTGCACTCATCAATTATAATTGTTTTTTTTTTTTTTTTTTTAATGTATATGAATATATACTATATATAATATAAATGTATGTGTCTGTGTATATATCTCTTCCGCAGATCGGTGCCCTTGACGACTATTATCTATTTCAGCATCATCGCGTGTCGAAGCGTTCGCTTCGCTCAAGTCGCAAGCATCACAGTGCCTTAAAGTCGGAGTTCGAGGTGAGTGCGTAAACAACACTTCACCGAGACCTTGCAACTACAACATCAAGTGTGTCTCTGTGTATGTGTCTCTGTGTGTGTCTGTGTGTTTGTTGTTTATTCACGTATGACTTGACCATTTGAATGTTACTTTTTTTTATTATTATTATTATTATTGCATTTTATGCTTACTTTGTGTTTTTTATTTTATTTTATTTTTTTATTGTTGTGTATTTTAATATTTGCTTGCAGGTTAAATGGCTGCAACAGCAACATGAGAAGATCCGACGTAAACGGGATGGACCCTATCAAGATATACCCACCTACAGTCCGTACAATATTATACGTCAGCCTAATAATAATAATGACTACGTTATCGATCCGAATACGCATTCGCATTTTTCATATTCCCCAGACCCCGTACTTACCTCATCTTTAATGGGCAGCAGCAACGTCGGCAGCGGAGGTGTCGGTGGTGGTCATCATCATCATCATAGTGGACGTATTGAATATCGTGATGTTAGCTCACATTTAATATTTACCGATCCGTTGTTTAAGGAACAGTGGTATTTGGTGAGTAAAGTATGTCATCTGAAATTGTTCTGTCTCTCTCTCTCTCTCTCTCTCACACACACACGTAAACATAAAACTAAACTAATAACAACAAAAATACAACAGAAACAAATCCAATGATACAAATACTACTAAAATATAGATACAGATACAGATGCATGGATTATATAATACATACGATGCTGCAAATACAAAACATGTAAAGTTCAATGTTATCTTCGGCTTGACGAAGTTTTTATACACTTGCAAAAAGATTAAATTAAATTTTGAAACGATCTATCCTATAGTAACTATATGTTATAGATATCCGAAATATAGCAAACTTGTCCGACAGCTGTTAATCATAATTGAAACTGAAACGGGCAAGTTTTTAACGTATAGTTGTAGAAGTAAATACAATTTTTCACTGTACAATTTAATTTCCCTGCTAGGATAACTATGCTATGATGTAGTCCATACCAACTTAGGATGCATATATGCCAAAAATTTTTTCAATTTATTCAGAAACAGACGCTCAGACTAACGAACAAGCGAATTTGCACACTAGTAGCAAGAGTATAAAAAAAAAAAAAAAACTACACAAAGTTAACAAGAAATAGAAAAATTAAGTATTCAATTTCCTCTGTGTTGGCAAACAAAGTTTCAACTAATTGATTTATCCTACATTTCAATTCAATTCAATTTCGTAGAATGGTGGCGCCAAGGATGGTCTCGACATGAATATTGCGCCCGCCTGGCAGAAGGGTTATACGGGCAAAGGTGTTGTTGTCTCCATACTTGATGATGGCATACAAACCAATCATCCGGACTTGGCACAAAATTATGTACGTAACATTATACTATGTATATATATATATATGGTACATATATTTATCAAATTGTATAATGAATAATGTGAATAATATAATATAATATAATATATGTATGTATAGGATCCTGAAGCATCATTTGATATTAATGGCAATGATTCGGATCCAACGCCACAGGATAATGGTGATAATAAACATGGTACCAGATGTGCTGGTGAAGTTGCCGCTGTTGCTTTCAATAATTATTGTGGCGTGGGTGTGGCATATAATGCCAGCATTGGTGGTAAGTAATAATCTCCTTGAACTTTCAATAAATTTATATATATAATTTGCATATCTATATCATGTCTATTATTGTCTAGGTGTACGTATGTTGGATGGCAAAGTTAATGATGTTGTTGAAGCTCAAGCATTGAGTTTAAATCCAGCGCATATTGATATATATAGTGCATCATGGGGTCCCGAAGATGATGGTTCCACAGTTGATGGACCTGGTCCCTTGGCACGTCGTGCCTTCATTTATGGCGTAACCAGTGGTCGCCAAGGCAAAGGTTCCATCTTTGTCTGGGCATCAGGTAATGGCGGACGTTACACAGATTCATGCAATTGCGATGGTTATACAAATTCAATCTTCACACTCTCCATATCGAGTGCAACACAAGCCGGGTAAGAAATATGTCTATATCTATATCTATATATATTTATCAATATTTCTATATTTATATTTTTATCTATAGTTTCAAGCCTTGGTACCTGGAGGAATGCTCCTCAACACTGGCAACCACATATAGCTCCGGTACACCGGGACATGATAAAAGCGTTGCCACCGTTGATATGGATGGTCGTCTACGTCCCGATCATATATGTACAGTGGAACATACAGGAACATCAGCATCAGCACCATTGGCCGCTGGCATTTGTGCTTTGGCCTTGGAAGCAAATCCTGAATTAACATGGCGTGATATGCAATATTTGGTTGTATATACATCACGACCAGGACCATTGGAAAAGGAAGGTGGTTGGACATTAAATGGTGTACGACGTAAATATAGTCATAAATTTGGTTACGGTTTAATGGATGCCGGTGCAATGGTATCACTAGCTGAACAATGGAATTCAGTCCCGCCGCAACATATATGCAAATCACGTGAGAATAATGAGGATCGTAAAATTGATGGCACCTATGGTTATACATTAGTCACACATATGGATGTCAATGGTTGTGCGGGCACAATTAATGAAGTACGTTATCTGGAGCATGTACAATGTCGCATCACATTACGTTTCTTCCCTCGTGGCAATTTACGTATACTATTAACATCACCAATGGGCACTACCAGTACATTACTCTTTGAACGTCCACGTGATATTGTCAAATCGAATTTCGATGATTGGCCATTCCTTAGTGTACACTATTGGGGTGAAAAGGCTGAAGGTCGTTGGACATTGCAAGTAATTAACGGTGGACGACGACGTGTCAATCAACCGGGAATCTTATCAAAATGGCAATTAATCTTCTATGGCACCTCAACACAACCGATGCGTTTAAAATCTGAACTATTGAATACACAATTACGTAATAATCCTGTTGCCAGCAGTAATCCATTCCTATTCCCATCGGGATCAAATATTGGGCAGCCGGCAAATGAAGGTGGAAATTTCAATACGGATAATTTTGCTGGATTCTTAAATTATCAGAATATATTTAGTAGTGCCGGTTCTAGTCCCGAGGTGGCCACAGCCACATTAGATGGTCAAACTGTTAATTTAACACAAGCAATAGGAACAGTTATTTCCGCTGGTGCTGATACTGCTGCTGCTGCTGCTGCTGTTGTTGCTGGTGCTGGTGCTGCATCGGGACAACAATTGTCACCGACTAAGGATAATAAATTAATAATGTATTCATGTGATGCTGAATGTGATTCATCCGGTTGCTATGGACGTGGACCAACACAATGTGTCGCCTGTAGTCATTATCGTTTAGATAAGTAAGTGAAAAGGCAAAGATTGCAAAGAGAAAAGATTCTATTATTCATTTTCTTTCTTTTTTTTTCTCTTTTACTTTGTGTGTGTGTGTGTGTGTGTGTGCAGCACTTGTGTCAGTCGCTGTCCGCCACGATC
>JBAMBR010007313.1:0-21430 GCA_037044475.1 Zaprionus obscuricornis
AATGCAAAGATTTGTGTGTTGATTTCCAATATGCGTGTGTTCGACTCGCAAGTCGCAAGATTGACAACGTTACCTTCGTTCTTCTTGCTTCGTTCTTCATGCTTCGTTCTTCGTTCTTCGCAGCGTACAAAAAAAAAAAGCTAAAGAGAGAATTGAGAAGGGCTCTCAGCGCATTTGTGTGCGCATTGCGCAGGTCCGTTATTTACAAAACGGCAACAGCACCAAAAATTCCACGGCAGTCGAGATATTTTTGTGATAGAATCAAACGTGAGACGGAGTCGAGCATGCAAACACGACGCGTGACGCATACGTAAAGTAAAGTAAAAAAAGAACAAACAAAAAAAAAAATAAAATACTGCAAAATTAAAAAAAAAAAAAATAGAGAAAGAGAAAATAAATGAATTAAATCTATGCACATTATACTTTAAAATTTAGCGTTTGGTCAGTGCTAGTGTCAGGCGGACATATACATACATACATACATACATCGATGAAAGTGCAACTTTTGTGTTTTGAAAATGTACATACATATTACATACGTATATGCACACATACATACATACATACATAAGTATGTACATATGTATGTATGCCTATTGAGGTTAAGCAATTGCACTTAAAATATATGTACATCAAACATAATGACACATATCATACACATACATACATATCTTCTATATATGCTTGGAATTTGAATCAAGATCAACATTTCGAAAAGCCAAAAATACTTTTCAAACCTAAAATAAATTAATTAATTTTTTTATTTTCGTGTTTTTTTTTTGTATGTAACATCAAAATTTGCTAAGCATATGCGTGTGTAATTGTATTTGTGTATGTGTGTATGTGTAATTGCCTGTAGTTGTTTATATAACACAACAAAACGCCAAACTCTATTATAAATCTTTGGTATTAACATCATCAACAACAACAGCAACAAATTGCATATAAAATAATTCCAAATTGTTCAGATAATATAACAACAACAAAGAAATCTTGTGTATGTGATTGAATATTGTTATAAAAAAAATATATATCTATACATATATATATATGCGATATATATATATATATGCATATATATGCGATATATAAGTGTATCATAATTATTGGTAACTTTATTGCAAATAAATAAATAAATAAACAAAAAAAAAAATAATAATTAAACAAAAGTAAAAAGAACGAATACGATTACAAATCTAAATACTCTTCAATATAATAATAATAATAATATTAATAATAATATTAATAATAATAATAATATAAATAATCATAATAATACAAGTGCAATATATAGTAGTACTTATATTTCTATTGCCCCGCACACAAATAATTGCAGCTGTATGCACGACTCCTTGCAAAAAGGTGAATATATTAATATCTAGTATAAGTAAAAGATACTACATAGTATATAGTATATATAGAAATTATTTTTTTTATTATTATTATTATGTGTCATAAAGGGGAAGATTTTAATGTTGGTTGGTTTATTATTATTACAATTGTATGTTCATGAATATATATATAATATATAGGTATATATATTGATACCTTGGAGCAGTACAAATGTATCTTTATATTCAATGCGATCCTTAACAATTTCAGTTACAATTTGTTTGATGTTCATATATGTGTGTACGTATGTACGAGTATGTATGAATGTATATGTATGTACGTATGTATGTATATATATATCTGTAGTATAACGATAAACTTTTGGCAATCAAAATAAAGTACAAACTGTGCAGTACATACATTTGAATCTATGCATATTCATATGTATGTACATATGTATGTAGGCTAATTAATACTTGAAATAACTTCGGCATACCGAATTTTCAATACTCTTGCAAATACAACGATTTACAAAGAAAGTAAAATTAAATCACATAAGCTTTAATGAGCTTTAGTGACAGTTAGCTTAGAGTTCCTATCAATAATATTTATATTTTTATGCCTTGCATCGACATGAAAACTTAAAATTAAAAAAATATATAAAAAATAAAAATAAATAATTTTATATGCATCAATATATACATATATATAAACTATATATGTCTATATATATTTTCTTTTTTCCTCGATTATTTCTTCTTTCCATTGAATATTTAGTAAATGTTTGATTTATATGCACAAACAGTATCCAGAAATTGAATATTCTCTTTGCAAGTGTATACAAATTGAAGTCTCTCGCAGTTTAATTGAGCTGCGCTTCTACCCTCCAATATACCAATGTTTCAACTGAAAAATTGTACTTAGTTTCGTCTATTTACGCTTTACGTTAATTTACTCGTTTATTGGCTGACCCCGACACTAGATTCTACAGTTGATGTTGCTGCAGTTGATGTTGTTGCTCTTTATTATTGTTGTTGTTGTTGCTGTTGTTGTTGTTTCAAATGCAAATTCCCAATCGCTAGCAACCCCTTCTAGACTATGAAATTAGTGCACAGTACAATACTTTGAGCTGAAAAGCATTATGTGGGTTAAACTCAGTTACTGCAGCAAGAGAACAGTTGCCGAACAGTTTTATCAGCGTGTTGACAAACACTAGAACAATTGACATAATTAAAACTGATCGACTTATACATACTCTGAAGTCAGAACTGTGACTGTTGAAATATTTTACGATTGAAATTTATATTAAAATATTCAAATTTTAAATATAGAAAAATAATTATAAAAAAAAATCTGTGTCTACATTGAGAGATTAGTCACTGGAATAAGTAGATTTTATTTTATAATCCATGTAATGTATGTTAAATGTTTTTTCGAAGATGCTTTTTACTCCTTACCTTGTTTTATGTGTACGAGGTATGTAAAGCCACGAACTCAATAACTGTTAAAATAAAAAAAAAAAGGTTTACATAAACGAGCAACACACAAAAAATATTCATGCAAAAGGCACGAAACAGCTGTTAACCTATTTGACATGTTGGCAAAACGGCAAGTTAGCCAACTTGCGATACTATTCGCAGTTATCAGTGTGCCAAAGTGTGTTACTATGTATGTGTGTGTGTGTGTGTGTGTGTGTGTTAAAACTGTGCTTAGTTATATATACTATATAGAACATATATATATACTTTAAAGTGCCTGTCACTTTTTCATCTGCTGTTTATTACATGCTCCTGGCTAAAATAAAATTATTTCTGAGTGGGAAAAAAAATAAATGTATAAACATATTAACTGTGAACTGATTGTAGAGTCTATACGTTCATAGAGTATTGATTGATCATTGCAATGCAAGATTTATACACATTTCTTAACTGACAAATACTAGATATCATAACTAAAGTGCTAAAGAATCATTTGAATATTTGTTTATTTAAATAATTCAGCCGGAAGCGCTAAATCATTAGACGATTAGACAAACTAATTATGAATCTAAAATGACCTTGCACATCAAATGGCGTTTTAGATGAACACTTCTATTTGTTTAAAAGTACAAAAAAAAATAATAAAAAAAAAACCTGCAGCAACAACAAGAAGTTGATTATATCTACTGTTAAAGTTAATTGGCACATCAATTAAATGTTATTGGACACACAATTTAACAATCATACAAATATACACACTCTCACATACATATATATATATATGTATCTGTATATATAGAAAATGCATCAGTGATTTTGATACTGTTGCTGTTTCTGTTGCTATTCAAGTTCAATGCGTCATCAGAAATATTCGCCAATGAATATTTTTTTTGTTGGTTAACTTGAAATGAAGCAAGGGCAAAAAAAAACAAACACAAACACAACTGCAGAATGAAGACGTAAAATAAAGAACTCAAAACAAATAAAATAAAATATTTGATGACATGCAAAATTTCAGTTTCATAAATGCAAATCATTACCAAAAAAAAAAAATAAATAAAAATTCAACTCGATTTTCTTATACTCTACAAGTAAGACTTGAATTCCCTAAAATATATTCAACTTGCAGAAATATATTTATTTAGTTATTTCATTGATTACTTGAAAAATTTCATTTAATGAAATCATTTCAACTATATTTACTGACTGAGAATATATATATATATAGTATGCTCAGATATTAGACAATTTGTTTTACAGCCAAGTGATGACTTTAATTACATTGTTGTAATAAAAAAGCAAAAGTCGTATGTCTGTGTGTGTGAACGTGTGTGTTCGACTATAAGATATTCAGTATCTGCTGTAATTGTCTAAGTATTTAATTCTTATAAAAATAGAATTTTTTATGCCTGTCGAAATGAACCACAACCTCATTTGCTGTATGATCGTCATAATTACATTAACATTATAGACAGAGCATTAAAATTCTCAGCTGATTTGTTGTTGCTGCCGAATACTAAAAAGCTGATGAAGCGTGTGAAATTTTTTTGATGCCAATTCAAAATTGTATAACTTATTCGTTAATTATACGATCTGTACACAATTTTTAAACAGATATCAAATATCAATATCAAAGGTTCATAAGGCGATGAAGATCTTTATAATTAATATATGTAATTATAAAATATAAAATAAATTTAATCTGTTAACACAATTTTAATTTTAAATAATAAAAAACAGAAATTTCAAATTTTTGCTAAAGCTAAGGATAGATGGACATGGTCCTATTAAAACAGCTGTTGATCCTGAGCAAGAATATATAATATATAATTAATGCTATCATGTGTCTATTTGCTTGTTACATATATTGATGTTCATTATACCCTTGTTTTATATTTTTACAGGGTATAAAACCTATTTTTCTGTGTCATTTAATTACGAGTATCTGTCGTCATTATTGTTTTGCTCCAGCTTGTTGTCTTGAAGCAGATAATATGCTTTCATTTGACCTACAATAGATATAGTACATATGCTGTGTAGCTTTTACGGATTCTCCGATGGAGTTAGCTAAAATATACATACAGAAATATTTATATATACATATAATAATAATTATTTGTTTATTATCAACGAGGCAGAAAACAGCAAAACAGCTTGTAAATAAAATTACTTCAAGTATTACATAATTTTGCTTTCATTTTGAAGAAATTCTTGCTAGTAATAACTGCAGCAGGGTGGCGGTGGCAATCGAGCTGCACAGTACTCATGCATTACACTGAAGCTTCCAATAACATGCTGTCGTCGCGACAGTCCTCGCCAGAAATCACACAAATACATGTGATTATATATATATATATATGTATATCGCGTAGTGTATTGTAAGGAGAGACCCTCAACTTGTTTACTTGGAAAATGCATTCCCTGCCACATTCAATTACTTGCTGTTTGTTCTTTTTCTTGTTGTTGCTGTTGTTGTTCTTGCCATTTGACTGACTTTAGAGATATGTGACAAAACGTATTTAGCTTATAGACGCACCTTGCATTAGCTGCTGCTGTTGAGCTTCTGCTGCCAAGGAAAGCAAATACAAAATAAAATACAAAAGAGAAAAGAGAAAACACACAAACACACAGACATACACATACACATACACATACGATCATACGATGCACTGGCATGAGTATAAACGAGCAAGCGACCTAGCGACATAGTTTTTGTACTGTATTTCTCGCCTCTAGAACATTAATACTCTTGCTCGCTTCTAATCACAAACACACATGCATAGACAAACGCATATGTTGTATGCTTTTAAACGAGCTTACATGTATGTATGTGTATATGTATGTATGTGTGCATGCACGTCAAGCTGGCAGGCAACCAAGCAACCAGCCACACGGGCCCTGCATTGACACTAGCATCCTCACAATTGCAGTCGCGCTCGCTGTTGCAGTCGCAGTCGCAGTCACTGTCGCAGTCGCAGCCACAGTCACAGCCGCAGTTGCAGTCACACTCGTTATAGTCGCTCGTTTGGCCTAATTGTAGACTTTTGATTTAGTTTCATGATGTTTGGGGGCGGCATTATACAGACTCCAACACTTCCCTTTCTGCCCATTACAGCTGACAATGTGCATGTTGCGCTGTAGCGTTCTCTATCACTCTCTCTATCTCTCTCTCTCTCTCTTTTTGCCTCTCTGCATTTTATTCTTGTGTTCTTGCGCTCGCTCTCTCGATTTGCCTTGAACATATGTACATATTATACATTGTACATACTGCAATCTCTTTGGTTTATTTTTGCTTACAACAGCATTTTGTTCTTACCACCACATATTTTTCATACCTTGGACATTTTATTTTTTTTTTTTTTTAGTTTTAATAGTGGTTTTTACTAGTAGCTGCTGTTGCTGTTGCCGCGGTAGCTGTTGCTGTTGCTGCTGCTGCTGCTTTTAAAAGTGCAAGTTTGAATGACATTGTTAAGACCGACGCATTTTCAATATGGTTGGCTAGCTTCTTACGTAGGTTCACCTTCACCTATTTTTCGTATGCTATAAAAAAAAAAAAAAAAAACTATACGATTTTCTTTTCTTTTTTTGCTTCTTTTAAAATAATAAAATGAATGTCGATATGTAAAATCAGATGATTTAATATACTTTAAATATATGTATCTGAAAATTACTGAAAAATTATAGAGATTTCGTTACAAGAAATTATATATGTTATAGATATATAATTAAGTGAATATAATATATTATTAAATATATTTATTTCTCCATATTTATTCTATATTTATTTCTCGACTAATATATTGCATTAAGTAATAGATTATTCAAATTTAAATACATGTTCTAAATATGGAAATTTGATGTTGCTTCTTTCTGCCTGCATTTATCTTCAACAAATCATAAACTGTCAACATTTTGTGCCTAGTCAACAAAATGTATGGCAACTCATATTATATTTATATGAAAGAACTACACACTCATACATACATCTGGTACACATACACAAGCATATACATATATTCGCACAAATGAAGTCTGAGTCGAGTCAACGAAATCTAAAGCCAAAATCAATTGTTAAAAAATCATCATTATACTCTCAGTCATTGAAGGACTCTCACTACTCTTTAGTCTTGGTTTTTGTTTTTCGAGAAACAAAGTTGAGAAGAAATTATAGGCTTTACGATGTGGCATAAATTATACGACAAATGATAAGAGAAGTAAGCTATGCAGCAAAATATGAATGTAATTAATCCAAATATAGGACCATGTGAAGGATCTTCCTATTGGTGTATGGTGTACGATAGAAAATGTTTACAGGGGGACGCAACGGATAATAGGAACGACGAGGACAGCCCTTTCCCAATATTAATAAATATTTATAAGTACACATAAGCATATAGTACGTAAACTAAAACTAAGAAAAATAAATATAAAAAAGTAAAGTTCGAAACTTTTCATTTGATGTCGCAACACCCCTGGAATATATATGTATATATATGGTATATATATGTACCATACATTCCCCTAAATCAATAGAAACTTTTTTTATCATGGGGTCAGTGGGCGTTGGTAATTTTATATCGCGTGCTTTACTTATTGATTTTCGCTTTCATTTTCCATGTAACATGCAAAGGCAGCAAGAAAGAAAACAAAAATAACTGCTTACATATGCTATACTATGCTGAGTTGAGTTACATTTAGGATTCAGGACTTTGGCACTGCCTCTGCCTCTAGCTCTAGCTCTAGCTGTGGCTCTGGCTCTGGGTCTGGGTCTGGCGCACTGGCCGAAAGTAAACATGGCCAATATACAAATTCCTTCCTCCAACTCAACGAGAGCACGTGCCGACAAAGTCAACGAGGTCGCCTGCTGTCTTTCGTATCTCCTCTCTGTCTCTCTCTTTCTCTCTCTCTCTCTTTCATTATATATATCTCTCACTCGCTTTCTCCCACTGGGGTTTCCATTGTCATTACGCTGCCTTTAAACATTAATCTGGCAACATTTTCGCAGGCTCATTCACATTTTGCAGCATGGAGTTTAAAATGTATGCGCAGTGTTTAGCTTTTGCAGCCAATGTCCTTGTCAGAGGTAGATTATTTTAATGTTCAACATGAGACATACACAACATGAAACATGAAACACGAAACACGAAATACGAAATACACAAGCAACATTTTGCTCGCTAATGTAACAGAATTTTATATAACTTCACGGTTATAGCACTCTTATAGCACTTATAGCTATCCTAGATAACAACTGTTCCACAACTGTTATGATTTTAATTATTCATTTTTATATTTTTTGTAAGAATTTCAATTGTTATTCTTGTCTTGATTACGCTCTTGTTCTAAATTTTCTAATTAATGTCACATTGAATGTCATAGCCTGCAATTATGAATACAGATAATTATTTGCTGCTCGTTGGGATTATTGGGATTATTTTTTTGTAGCACTAATGGATTTACGTTGTTAGACGCAACTGTAATTCAGAGGCTCTTGATTTGCTGATATAATATCATTAAAAGCTTTAATAGCAATGTATAAAATGATGACATTAATGAATATCAGTCATATCATATCATAATAGTCTATATCATTTTAATTGTTTCGTGTTGTTTATAGCTTTGAAATTTTTAAGAGGATTTTTTCATGCAACTCTAAACGAGATGTCTTGAAATTAAATGCCAAAAGTGTCATTTAAAAAACTCTGGGCTGGAATAATACTATATGCTATATATTCTTCATCAACAGCTACAGCAGCAATCGATGCATGTTCCTAATGGGAATATTGTTTCCAGATAAACATATATATATATGTGTATAGGTGTTTGTATTGACCCAAATTCAAGCTAGACTATATTGAACTGTACGATATTTCCTAGCACTAATTTTAACTATTAACAATTTGATGAAAAATATATCTTTATATAATAAACATTTATTCTTAAAGTTGTCATCGTATAAATTCTTCAATTTTTATATAGTTTTTGTCTTAAAAGTTTGTCATTTCTGTTAATCTAACAAAGTTGAATTAGTTTTATCAAGTTTTGTAAGACACTTGACTTCAAATTGATTGAGGAAAACAAACCAAATGCCACAGATTCATTTATCATCAGATGTTTGAGTGTTTTTGTAACTGTTGTCCTTTGTTTGGGATTTATGTCTGCCGACAGCACGATTAATCGCACATGATATTTGTCGACATTTAGAGATAAAAGATATAAAAATGTTATTGACATATAATTATTACAAATCGAAAAGACAGCAGCAGCAACAGCAGTAAGAACAGCAGCAGCAGCATCAATACAATCTGTCAACAGATGCATTGAGCCGAACTAAAGAATCAAGCGATAAATGAGAAAACAAACAAACAAACAAATCGATATATACAGATATATGAATGTAACAAATCAGCATCCCTTGTGTTGTGTTAGCAGCATGTGTTTTTTGTTTTATGATTACCTGATGTAATTTGTTTCTTAATAGAGAAATGACAAAGCTATTGTAAAACTAGACTATAACTGAAAAGTCGAAAATAATTTACTCTGTTTATTAGATCTAACATATCTATGAATATGATAAAAGATACAATATATATAGTAGTACGATCTAATTATATAAAGTCTGCTGCAATTAAAAAAAAAGAAATTACGTTGTGATTCTTTGATGTTGATCATGATTATATATATATATATATATAAACCATGCCTTTTTTTTTGTTTTACAAACTTCCTAGCAATGTGAATACCTATACTTTAGAAAGAGTATAAAAAAAATATATTTAGAGCCAGTTAAAGACAGACACATAATAAACAAACACTATTCACTGATAAGAAAACAACAACTCTCTCGCACTCGCCTTCGCACTCGCACACAAATACTCTCAAATTCACAACACAACAACAATTATACTGTCACAGGCTCTCACTCACTCACATACGCATACACAACGTGTACACTTATACACTTATACTGTGATACACTTATACACTTATACTGTGATAGGTTCAAGTAAGAGCTGCTGAGCAAACACTTGCCGAGCTACAAAGCAGTCGAATATTGCTGTTTGTAGAGAAAAGTATATAAGTTGCTATCGCTCTCTCTCTCTCTCTCTCTTACTCTCTTTTGTTATTCACTCTTCTACATTCTCTCTATCTTTATTGTACTCAGCAAGTGTTTGAAATTTGTAGATACTTTTTTAAATGTAAATATGTATATGTACATTATATATACACATGTATGTATGTATGTATGTACATAAATATAAGTGTGTGCGCGAGAATCCAATTCGCTTGAAATTTATTTCGTTTTTAATTGTTTTCAGTTTTTGAAATTAGTTGTATTTGATTTTTACGTACTCGCAGTGCTCTGTGCTGGCTTAGCAAGAACTTTGAATATATTCAAAGCGCTTATAAATTATTCCTAATCTTTAATTGTAAGTGTTTTGTTTTTGTTTTGCTCTTGGATTAAAGAAAAACATAAAAATAACTGATTCATGTCAATGTGCATTTCTATGTGTGTGTGTGTGTGTGTTTAGTATTGTGGTAAATCTATTTGCCGCTAAGAATTCTGTTCTTTTTAAGTAATCCCCAAGTGGTCATGTCCCGCACTTAATTTATATACATAGTTTATGTTTCTGTTCTTGTAGTACCATTTTATGTGCTTGTGTCGCGTCGCAATCAACACTTCTTTTCCCTGTGAGTGAGTGCATATTGTACATATACATATATATAATGTTCAAAGAAATTCTTATCGCCTTGCCTGTGAATCAGACTTCTATAGTTAAACATACTATAAACATTAAATTGTATTATGAAAATTCAAAAATCTGTAATATACAAAACTATAATTAACAATTTATTTTACATTATGGTTTCCCTCATATTTCTACAATTTCTGTAAAATTTGTATAAGCATTGCGGAAACTGTTAAATATAACAACAGTGTGTGTTATATATACATATGTATTTGCCACTAGCTTCTCTTGCTGCACCTTATCAGCAAAACATATAAGAAAAAAAAATAAATGAAATGTTACAAATACATATACATGTACACATACACATACACATACACATACACATACACATACACATACACATACACATACACATATAGATGAATATGAATGCATACGATGTTGTATATATAAAAATACTTATCGCTTATGCCTTTACTAGTGTGATGTGATAAGGGCTTCGACATGAAGATAAGATGAAATACAATTTCATATGCTTGAGGGTTGACAGTTTATTATATATAGCAGTATGATAAAAATGTCTGTAAATGTTGAAGCTGCTAGATTCATAAATATAATATGTATGTCTGTGCATTTATATTAGTATCAATATATTAAAATATATTTCATCACAAAACAGAATCAAGTCAAAATTATAGATTTCATAGAAGTAATCCGTTGATAATTGATAATAATGATATTAAAATGTTTAACATCCCTTATAAACTTTTCTCTCTAATTTATAAAGTGACCTTCAACAATTTGCATATTAAGTTTTTTTTTCATTTACTGTAGTTTTTCATTAAGCACATTAAAAAGTCCTTGATCTAGTTGAATGATACTTTGCATCAAGCAATTGCTGCAGCAGCAGCAGTAGAAACAGCAGCAGCAGCTGTTTCGTATTAATCATCATTAACACATTTTCAGCATCAATGCATCAGGGACGTGCACAAACACGTCGTCGTTGCAAATATTCTGATGACATTTTTGCATTTCTCATTTTTTCTCTTATCAGCATTGTGCCAAAGCGTTCTTTCTGTCTCCTGAGATTATTTCATATTATAGTGTAATCAATGACTTTGTAATACTCTTTATCAATGTTTATTATTGTAAAATATACATAGATAATATGCAAAATCAAAAGATATACTACATAAAAATATATATGTACATACATATATGTATATTCTTATCCGGAACAAACTGACGCAGTCTGGAAAGGACTGTTGTACAGTCCTCAACCTACTTACTTGCTGGCTACAGAGTATTTTTCGACAATCAATGAGACTATATATATTTTGGTAGACTATGAGCAGACAAATTACTGCATTTTATAATCTTGTTATCAGTTTTAATCGATGCTAGCTATCTGAATGATACTTGGGATTCATATTACTTATTTTAACTAGTATATCGTATAAATTCTATATGAACGATTTGTTGAAAATTAAGTTAAAATTTTTGCAATGGCTAGCAAGTGTATTTAATATTCGATATACCAAAGATAAATTTGCTTTCTTATTGCAAATGCATAATGTAACACAATGAAAAGCATTGAGATTTCTACACATTGCTGTTAGGGGCTAATTCCCTTAGGTATATGTATATATATGTATATGTATGCATGTATATATGTATATGTAAGTCAGAATTGCCAGAATATTTCAACGGTGCATGTTTGTTTTTTTTTCACAGCTGAGTGTCATTGCATTCGTATTGCCAAGTTTTCCATTTAGTTTTCAACATTTTGTTCTTAAAATATCGCATTTTATTTAACCTCGAAAGATTGAAAGACATATGTTGATATATATATATATATATTATTCTATTTATTATTGAGTAAATTGAATATTTTAATTTTTATTTTTATTTTGTTAATTTGAAAATACGCAAAAGTAACAGGTTCTCTAGATACTCGATTTGCCCGATTGCCCGATTGCTTGATACTCGATTGAGCCAAGTAGCAAGATTTATTTTTGTTAAAACTTGTTTTGTGGCATCCTCTTTACTTAAATTTGTTCACGTAATAATTTTTTTTTTTTTTTTTTAAAGGTGTTAGACGACTCGCGAAATTTTTTATGCTCTCTACCCATACCAAATTTGTGAAAATGGGTATATTACGTTTATGTAAATGTATACATCAGATATACGTGGGTGCGATGTGTGGTAGACACTATAAAGTATTTTGATTAACAGTTGAAATAAACTAAGCTTTGTTCTGTTCAACTATTCGTAATATAAGCTTAGATTTTGTTATCCTACTAATTTTCGGTGCAAAATTGCAAAATCCGGAAAGACGAATTTCGACTGGACAGTTAAGAATTTAGTTTAGGAAAATACATGCAAAATATAAAATATATAGTTGTAGAATCCGGATCGGCTTACAATATTATAATTAAACTATACTTTTACATCTTTATTATATACAGTAGAATCCGGTTATAACGACTCTGCTTAAAGGGTCCGTCCGGTTACTGCGACTAAAACTTGTTGGCTTGATTGGCCCCCATGCAAACTTATACATACAAACTACTTTCGGTTAGTGCGTCTTCCGGGTATAACGACGTAAAATCGTAGGTCCCTTGAAAGTCGCTATAAGCGGAATCTACTGTATATATTCTAAATTGAAATTTAAAAATTGTATGGAAAACGCAAAAAATTGTGAATTTGTGTAAAGCGATAAATATTCTTGTACCTTTGCCGAGCTTAGCCCAATCGTAGCCTGAAAGGGTATAAAATATTCGACATATTGAAAATAACTTTGGCTTCTTGATTTTTTTGTTTTTTGATTTTGTTTTTTCTGCTGTCATGACAGATGCCATAAAACAAAATACGAAAAGACCTGAAATACTAAGTCTTAATGAACAAGTATGTTACAGCTCAAAGCAGAAATTTTGTTATTGTATATGTGTGTGTATGTGTGTGTGTGTGTGTGTGTGTGTGTATTTGCTCTTTGTATATTTGCAGCGAACAATTTATTGTTGTTGTTGATGTTGCTGCTGTTGTTATTTTGCAGCGTTGCCATCTTGTTGCTGTATTGACTAATTTGCTTAGCATTCTCTGTTTAGCGGACTGAAATTTATTTAATGGTCAAGGTCGTTTGCAGTCAAATCAAACACACACACATCTATATATATTTATATATATATATATTCAAATAATCACAAACACATCACAACACACACATACATACATAAAAAGCTTTACCCGCTTTTTGCTGTGTGTTTAAAATTAAATTTATGCCCATTGCAATGGAAATAACAACAATAATAATAACAATAACAACAACAATAGTAACAACAACTTTAGCGCGATTTGTATAATTAAACGCCATTTTAAGCAAATGAATATGCTCAACGGTTATTGTTGCTTCTCTTCATGCCAATATTGTCTTGCCGCATATTTAATTAGCAATGGAAACATGCATAAAAACCAATCCGTGCATAATTGACTTGCCAACTATAATTTCTATTGTCACGTGCACATATTTTTTTTTTTTTTTTTTTTTTTTGTAAAATGTCAGCTTGCACAACTGCTGCGCTGTGCGATTATACAAAAGATTCAAAATATACTGGACGAACTATGGCCAATGGGCCATGGCTGTTTTATGACATAATGCCATCAATACCTGTACATATATCTATGTACATATGTACATACATACATACATTTTGTACATGAATCAATATTGAAAAATGAATTAAAACGCAATAACGGATAAACGCAATGAAATTATTGTAATACAAAATAGACACAAGTTTATAATATTATCTTCGGATACGCCAAGATTTCATACACTTAGTATATTATGTCCTTGTCGTGACTTTTGTTACTAGTATTTCTGAGTTTATAATACCATAATACAGTCACGTAGTGATAATACGTTTCCCGCTAATTTGAAATTCTTAATAATTCGTAAAAATTTCTTTCTTCTTAATAAAATTTGATTAACAATTCGAAAATAACTCGAAATCGTTCGTCATTCCGAATTATCAGGAAACGACTGTCTAAACTCTATATAAAGCTTAATAAGCAGAATAAGAATATACTTTCCTTATGCTATTATTAAGCTTATATTCTACAAATCAGTGAAAACTTTTTGCATTCAAATGTTTTTTTGACTGAAACATGTTCTAAATATTAGTATTAAGTATTAAATACTTCGATAATAATTGATGTGATTTTTTTCTGATTGTTTTGTTTTGAATTTCAAAGGAAATGTTTCTTTCTCATTTTCAAATCATGTAACTATTTATTGATTTTAATATAAGATCGATACGACTATTTTAAAGAATTCACTAAAATCAAGATGATATTTGATATGTAAGAAATCATCTACGATGTCTTCGATGTCGATAGTTTCACTTGACCTTGTAGGACTATTATTTTATTCTTTTTTTTGTTTTTTTAAATATTCTGCTTTAAATCTATAAAAATAAGAATTATATGAGTCTAGTTATAAATGAATTTCACTTTCTTAAATAGAATATAAAAAAATATATTGAATAAAAAATGAATTTTAAATTGAAAATATTTAGAAATATTTTTTGATTATGGAAGGGAAATAATATGAAAATTAATTTAAAAAAATATTTTCAATTATTTTGTAAAAGTTTTCGTTATATCGATGTATGGGTCCTCTTAATCTTTATCACTTGGGTATAAAAATTGAATAAAGTTCACGCAGATTTAGTTTATTGTTCTTATGCACAAATTTGAATTTACTATCTGCAATAATTGTTGAATTTTAATAAAAAAAAATTAACGTATCAAATTTATTCAGATGACAGATGATTTTCTATGGCTTTTTCCCATGTTAGTGACTTTTTCTTGTCGTCTGTTTTAACTATACACGCATTCTATTTATAAACATTGTTTAAATACACACACACACACACACACATACACACACATACACAGACATAGACACAGACACATATATTTAGACACACACGCATACATATTGACATTCTCATGCTTATTTGTGGCTGAAAAATATTTGGTATTGTTATTACACTTGCCTGCCTGACCCCAGTCTCCCGCCTACTGCCTAATTAATTGAATGTCTCGCTTTAAACTAAGTATAAATATGTCGCTCATATTGTATAAAAGCCATATATGAAATGTGTTTTGTGTTAATCTATATTTATGTATGTATAAATGTAAATGTTACTCTTAGACACTCTCAATTCTCAATTCTCAATTCTCAACTCTCAACTCTTTAATCTCAATCACATGTGTGTATCTATCTATTTTGAGAAAGGTATTCTTAAAATTTTAACATACATATATATATATATATTTATATATATATATAAATATATATATAAAAAAAATATTAAAAATTACATATGATGGCTAAATGTTTACTGTATGTATGTATATTTATTATTGCTGCATAATTCACTCATAAATATTTATTTCTTTTTTTCTTTTTTCATATAAACGTTTACAAAAACCAAATCGCACATTCCACCACCAAAACCTAAAAAAAATAAAAAAAAAAAAATTAAAAAAACCAAAAAAAAAAAACAAACAAAAAATATAATATTAATACAAAATCGTCACGCAATAAATCAAAATTGATCAATAATTAATAAAAATAAAAATAAAAATTCTAGAAGGACAACACACACGAGCATATATAATTTGATTATATTTTGAGGCTTGACAATAAGTTTGACAACTTGTAACTGTAAAAGCGTCCGAACGAACGTCAATAAACACAATATAAAAAAAAAGAAATTTTAAAAGAAAAAAACCATAAGAAAAACATACAGATACAGATACAGATACAGATACAGTCTCAGCTGCTAAACGTGTGTACTCCACTGTGCGTATGTGTGAATTGCGATCATTAGAACGAACTGAAGGATTCCCAAATATTGAAGGTATTGGCAGCGCCTCTAAGTAGCTGCTATACATCCAGATGCAAATTGCGGAGCTATTAAGATAAAAGCATTTGCGTTTGTCAGCTTCGTTCGTTCGAAAAGTTCAGATTTTATCAAAAAAAAAAAAGGAAAAAATAACTAAAGCCTGATTTGGCTTAAGAAGACTAAGAGACGTATATGAAACAAATATTGAAAAGTTGTCAAATAATCAAAAAGTAAAACAAACAAGAGAAAGAAAGAAAAAAAATTGAAAGATCGCTAAAGCTAAAGCTAAAGCCAAAACTCAAAAGCATTTTTTTTGCAAACTATAAATAATAAAAGCCAGCAACATTCACTTAAAAATGGCCGAAGACGCTGCCATGGAGACTTGTCCCAGTCCTGAGATGGGCGATTCTCGCAAAAGACCGCTCGATTCCGATCCGGAAAATGAACAAACTAAACGCTCACATTTCAGTTCCGGTAAGTTTTGCAAATCAAATCCAAATCATATGAAAAAAAAACCAAAAACAAAAAAAAAAAATACAAAAAAAAAAATGATGTACATAATGAGCAATGAGCATATATTTCTATCGCTTTTACATATCTCATTATCTCGTACTCTCTATACCTCTATCTACATATATATACATATCTCTATCTATCTCTATCTATCTTTATATATATATATATCTAAGTATTTATCTAGCTGTCGCTTAACTTATCTTTTTGATCACTGCCCTCCTCCGTATAAAAAAAAAAACCACCCCACACCCCCTCTACCCGTACTCACGCACCTTATCGTATCACTGTGATGCGTGTAAATACTACCTGGAATTCTCATAAATACATTCTCTCATGCATTTATACTTAGGCGCGTTCTGCTCTTTACGTGTTAATAATAATTGTTCATTTTCTTTTTTTCTTTTTTTTTTGTTCCCATATTTTCATTGGTACTTTGTTGTTTTGTTTTTCTTATGTTATTCCTATTATTCTAATTGATCAATTCACATGAACGATATCTAACACGTTAACTCACTTTGCTCAGCTAGTAAATCAATGCTACTACACTATACTATACTATACTATACTATGTGGGCATCCTATTTTGATTTGGATAAACTTGTTCCGGATATTAATTTCTATGTCAAATTTTTGTGCGTACGACAGTTGTATGCCTATGATCCTAATCTTGGGCTTAAACATAACTGAAAACTAGACTTAAAACTATTTGGCAAAAGTTTTGTTTTTCATTTATATTTTGGTTAAAATAATGATGCTACGACGCACCTGCTGTTAGTTATATTTATAGGTTTATCCACAGCATATATTCAAAGTATACAAGAAACTAGAAGAAGAGATAGAAAAAAAAAAAAACGTTTGACCACATTGACATAGACAAAAGAGAGACAGACAGACATACAGACAGACAGACAGTTGAATTTTTGCTACTGGTGCTAAACCTGATTGCTTCCATTGCTTCGAATGGCAGCACAACCTGCTGTCTTCAAGGTAAGCCGCGACGCAGTAGTCTACGTTTTCATCGTCGCATCTCTCCGCTTCGACTTGTGTTTTTGTGCTGCTGCTATTGCTGTTGCTATTGCTGTTGCTGCTGCTGTTGTCACGTCATCGTCATCAGACAGAGATAAAAATAGCTCAAAATGTGAATTTCAAAGGTGGTTTTGATTTCATGAGTTTTATACCCTTGCCTATGAGTATATGCATTTCATCTATAACTTCGTTTTAAAGATTATTAAACTATCAGTGTATTATATTATTATTACTGTACACTTCAATTATTCAGAATGAGATTAATTGAAACAATATTTAGCAGACATATGTAGGAACTATCAGCTGAAAATTAAATATATAAAATTCTTCTTGTCATAAGCATTAAGAGTATAAATTCTTCGGTATTCAAATGATAAATTTTCTGTCATGTTTTATTTTTATTATTATTATTTATTTTTTTTTTTATATTTGTTGCGTTTTTGTTCAATATTTTCACTTTTTCGCCCTCACTTCAGCTTCACATTTGACTTTTAGTCAAATGAAGAATACTCAATACTTAGATCATCGTAATAACTTGCACAAAAAAAAAATAAAAAAAAATAAAAAAAAAACAAAAATAAAATAAATATATACACACGTACATATGTCATTAAAACTTGTTTTTCTTATTTAAAATTTGAGTTTTGTAATAGTATTGAAAAGTGTTTTTAGCCGATTGTGACAGACACATTCTTACCGTGTCTGTCATTGATTTGAAATGTTGACTAATTACAACGGAATGAAATATACTTTTATGTTATTCATTAGATTCTCAACTTAAGATTCATTAGTAATGGAATATTAATGATATATTATCTGAAGATTCTTTCTATATTGATTAAATTTAAAACAAACATCTTTAGTAATTTATTTTGGAATTTCTTACAATAAATAATATAAACTAATAAATAAATAGTTAAATAAATTCAAATTCATTTATAACTAGCCCCTATATCAAATAAAATAAATAAAAAGTTTTTAAATATTTATTGTAAACTTTTGCCTGTACAGCACAGGGTATCATCAAGTCGGTTACGTTACTAGTTTTATATATAATTTATAAAAAAAATATTAAATAATTGTTGAGAATATTTTGTAATTTTTTCTTGCTAATAATCTGATTCATGAAATATTCAATTATATTTTGATTTTTATTCTCGTAAATGATTTAATAAAAATACATTTACTGTTTGTTTATGTATGTATTAGTAAATAGTATTTAATTTTTTTTTTTTTTGTTATTGTTGTTTGCTGGCATTGTTGTTACTGTGACTTTTGTTACATTTATTGCTTGTAGAACAAGTCTACGATGTCATCATGCTATGCTATACTAGTATTTGTTTATCTCTTAAAATTTAACTATATTTATTTATATACAGATAGACTCGAACGTTGTTTATTAGTTTTTAAATAATTTATTTGTTTAGCTGCTGTGACAGTCGTTCATTTTTTTTTTATTATTATTATTGTTTTATATAAGTTTGACTTTATTTTTTGTCACTTGCTTTTGTTAAACATGACAGTAATGAAATTGGAGAGTAAGTGCGACAAAGAATGAGTGAGACAGAGAGAGAGATAGAGAGAGTAAACAAATTGAACATGATGCAGCAGTGACAAGGGAATTTAAGCTGTTTGTTGTAGAAGCTATGTCAGGTGATCAGGAGGCCAGTGGCTGCTGTGGAAAATGCAATAAGCTTTATAGCTGCTGAGAGCCTAAAAACGAATACAGCCGGAGAGATATAGGGGTGGGCGGGTTAAGTTGATGGGCATGGATTCTGCATGTATCGGGGTTAGGTTACGTAATCCGTGGCTGACTGACTCTGCTACAGAATGATAGTACTACTCGTATATGTATGTATGTATGTCTGTATATGTGCTAGGGGTAGCAAAAGTTCCTGTCAAAAGCCGAGAGCTGTTGGCAAAAGAAGAAAAAAACTTGTAGGATAAATAGAGAGGACTGAGACTGAAAGACTGAGAGAATGAGAGGAGAGCGCCTTTGGTTGTCGGTGCTTCTATTGCGTTGACAGCGCTGTTGACCTACTTCATTGACGATGCGCGCGTGTGCGAGTGTGCGTGCGTGCGGAGGGCGTCTCTGTCTCTGTATATGGTACAGCACATAACAATTGTCTAGACAAGGTCCTGCGCAGTAGACATGCAGAAGTAGCAGCAGCAGCAGCAGCAGTACCAACAGCAACAGCAAAAGCAGCAACAGCAAAGACAGCAGTAGCAGCAACAACAACTGCATCAACAGCAAAACGCATTGAATGCTGCACTGCAGCATTTGACGACATTGCAGCAGAAGCCTCACGAGTTTAGCCATCATGGCAACGTCCTTGACTACACACACACACGCACGCACGCAGACGCAAACATGCATAGAAACAAAATACACTTGCACTAAATTGGGGGTAGCATATCTCATGACTATTAGTGCAGACTCAACTGCTGCGATGCTACTGCTGTTGCTGTTGTGGCTCAAACACTCGAACAACTACGAATATACATGCTGCAAGTGAATCTATGTATGGTAGGTATGTACATACATATGTACGTACATATTTATGTATGTATGTCCCGTGGCCACTTCAAGTCTGTTTATTGCCTGCGGGCTCTCTTTCTCTCTTTCTCTTTCTCTCTGTATCTTTATCTCTCCCTCTTTCACGCTGTAGATATCTTTTTGGGTTAGTTTATTCTTGGCATATTCTTTTCTTTTGTTGTCATTTAAGTGTTGCACATGCTTGCCACGTTGGTGTTGCAGTTCTGCTGCACTTATAGAGCATCTTCTCTGCATGTTGTCTTCGTCGTCATCGTCGTCATAGTTGTTGTTGTCGTTGTTGTCGTTGTCTTTGTTGAGTGGCCCACTAATAGCCGAGTGTCATGTTAGTAAGTGGTAAGGTGAGTTTTTAGAAGTGTGCTTGCTTCATTATTCTTTTTCTGTCTTGCCAGTTCCGCCCATTTTGTGCTGTGCCCTCAAAACATGAGCATACTTATTGATAGGCTTGCTGGCCCAGACTTGGCCAGCTTGGCTTGTCTTGGCTTTCGTTTTCAGCTATTGTGATGCATCATTCAACTGAATATAAAATTGGGTCAGTTTGTTGCATTAAACAATGCTGCAAGCAATATTTCCAAAAAAAAAATAATAAAATAAAACAACGAATCGAATCACGAGGCGAATGAGCAATATTGCGCAAAATCACATTTTGTATATTTCGTATACGCAACGTTTAATAATTCATAAATATTTAAATATTAAAACAAATAAAATAAAATTAGTATATATATGTAACTATGATTTATGTCACATACTACTACATATATATATATATATATATATATATATATATATATATATATTATATTTTTATATACATATGTGTTATTTTATATACATATATATGTATACATACATATGTATGTATAATTAATGTTTTATTGGCATATGGGGGCGTTTTTGTGTACAACTCATCGA
>JBAMBR010007314.1:0-15240 GCA_037044475.1 Zaprionus obscuricornis
GTTTTATTTTTATTATTATTATTTATTTTTTTTTTTTATATTTGTTGCGTTTTTGTTCAATATTTTCACTTTTTCGCCCTCACTTCAGCTTCACATTTGACTTTTAGTCAAATGAAGAATACTCAATACTTAGATCATCGTAATAACTTGCACAAAAAAAAAATAAAAAAAAATAAAAAAAAAACAAAAATAAAATAAATATATACACACGTACATATGTCATTAAAACTTGTTTTTCTTATTTAAAATTTGAGTTTTGTAATAGTATTGAAAAGTGTTTTTAGCCGATTGTGACAGACACATTCTTACCGTGTCTGTCATTGATTTGAAATGTTGACTAATTACAACGGAATGAAATATACTTTTATGTTATTCATTAGATTCTCAACTTAAGATTCATTAGTAATGGAATATTAATGATATATTATCTGAAGATTCTTTCTATATTGATTAAATTTAAAACAAACATCTTTAGTAATTTATTTTGGAATTTCTTACAATAAATAATATAAACTAATAAATAAATAGTTAAATAAATTCAAATTCATTTATAACTAGCCCCTATATCAAATAAAATAAATAAAAAGTTTTTAAATATTTATTGTAAACTTTTGCCTGTACAGCACAGGGTATCATCAAGTCGGTTACGTTACTAGTTTTATATATAATTTATAAAAAAAATATTAAATAATTGTTGAGAATATTTTGTAATTTTTTCTTGCTAATAATCTGATTCATGAAATATTCAATTATATTTTGATTTTTATTCTCGTAAATGATTTAATAAAAATACATTTACTGTTTGTTTATGTATGTATTAGTAAATAGTATTTAATTTTTTTTTTTTTGTTATTGTTGTTTGCTGGCATTGTTGTTACTGTGACTTTTGTTACATTTATTGCTTGTAGAACAAGTCTACGATGTCATCATGCTATGCTATACTAGTATTTGTTTATCTCTTAAAATTTAACTATATTTATTTATATACAGATAGACTCGAACGTTGTTTATTAGTTTTTAAATAATTTATTTGTTTAGCTGCTGTGACAGTCGTTCATTTTTTTTTTATTATTATTATTGTTTTATATAAGTTTGACTTTATTTTTTGTCACTTGCTTTTGTTAAACATGACAGTAATGAAATTGGAGAGTAAGTGCGACAAAGAATGAGTGAGACAGAGAGAGAGATAGAGAGAGTAAACAAATTGAACATGATGCAGCAGTGACAAGGGAATTTAAGCTGTTTGTTGTAGAAGCTATGTCAGGTGATCAGGAGGCCAGTGGCTGCTGTGGAAAATGCAATAAGCTTTATAGCTGCTGAGAGCCTAAAAACGAATACAGCCGGAGAGATATAGGGGTGGGCGGGTTAAGTTGATGGGCATGGATTCTGCATGTATCGGGGTTAGGTTACGTAATCCGTGGCTGACTGACTCTGCTACAGAATGATAGTACTATATGTATGTATGTATGTATGTATGTATGTCTGTATATGTGCTAGGGGTAGCAAAAGTTCCTGTCAAAAGCCGAGAGCTGTTGGCAAAAGAAGAAAAAAACTTGTAGGATAAATAGAGAGGACTGAGACTGAAAGACTGAGAGAATGAGAGGAGAGCGCCTTTGGTTGTCGGTGCTTCTATTGCGTTGACAGCGCTGTTGACCTACTTCATTGACGATGCGCGCGTGTGCGAGTGTGCGTGCGTGCGGAGGGCGTCTCTGTCTCTGTATATGGTACAGCACATAACAATTGTCTAGACAAGGTCCTGCGCAGTAGACATGCAGAAGTAGCAGCAGCAGCAGTACCAACAGCAAAAGCAGCAACAGCAAAGACAGCAGTAGCAGCAACAACAGCTGCATCAACAGCAAAACGCATCGAATGCTGCACTGCAGCATTTGACGACATTGCAGCAGAAGCCTCACGAGTTTAGCCATCATGGCAACGTCCTTGACTACACACACACACGCACGCACGCAGACGCAAACATGCATAGAAACAAAATACACTTGCACTAAATTGGGGGTAGCATATCTCATGACTATTAGTGCAGACTCAACTGCTGCGATGCTACTGCTGTTGCTGTTGTGGCTCAAACACTCGAACAACTATGAATATACATGCTGCAAGTGAATCTATGTATGGTAGGTATGTACATACATATGTACGTACATATTTATGTATGTATGTCCCGTGGCCACTTCAAGTCTGTTTATTGCCTGCGGGCTCTCTTTCTCTCTTTCTCTTTCTCTCTGTATCTTTATCTCTCCCTCTTTCACGCTGTAGATATCTTTTTGGGTTAGTTTATTCTTGGCATATTCTTTTCTTTTGTTGTCATTTAAGTGTTGCACATGCTTGCCACGTTGGTGTTGCAGTTCTGCTGCACTTATAGAGCATCTTCTCTGCATGTTGTCTTCGTCGTCATCGTCGTCATAGTTGTTGTTGTCGTTGTTGTCGTTGTCTTTGTTGAGTGGCCCACTAATAGCCGAGTGTCATGTTAGTAAGTGGTAAGGTGAGTTTTTAGAAGTGTGCTTGCTTCATTATTCTTTTTCTGTCTTGCCAGTTCCGCCCATTTTGTGCTGTGCCCTCAAAACATGAGCATACTTATTGATAGGCTTGCTGGCCCAGACTTGGCCAGCTTGGCTTGTCTTGGCTTGTCTTGGCTTTCGTTTTCAGCTATTGTGATGCATCATTCAACTGAATATAAAATTGGGTCAGTTTGTTGCATTAAACAATGCTGCAAGCAATATTTCCAAAAAAAAAATAATAAAATAAAACAACGAATCGAATCACGAGGCGAATGAGCAATATTGCGCAAAATCACATTTTGTATATTTCGTATACGCAACGTTTAATAATTCATAAATATTTAAATATTAAAACAAATAAAATAAAATTAGTATATATATGTAACTATGATTTATGTCACATACTACTATATATATATATATATATATATATATATATATATATATATATATTATATTTTTATATACATATGTGTTATTTTATATACATATATATGTATACATACATATGTATGTATAATTAATGTTTTATTGGCATATGGGGGCGTTTTTGTGTACAACTCATCGAATGTCAAATGGGCCATCTAATAAAGTTTTTTTTTTTGTTTTGTCGACTGCTTGACAAACTTGACACGTTGCGTTTCTCTGTAGCTTATCTACTACGCATACAGACATACATACAAATACAATCATATTGTGCTGCATTTATTTCAGTAAGTCAATTCCCTTCCCCCTTCACATATAATCTACATACATTTATATATGTGTGTATGTGTATGTGTGTCTGTGAATGCTCTCTGGCTATTGATAATGGCATAAAAAAAAAAAAAATAAATAAAAAAAACTTTGAAGTGAGGCAATGTCAAAAACTTGCCCATTAGATCATAAGCTCACGCTCTTCACTCACACAAATACAATCGCTATAACATATGTACATATATGTATAAATACATACATGTGTTTATATACTCATATATATATATATATATATGTGTGTGTGTGTGTGTGTATGTGAGTAAGTAAATGTTTATATGTATATGTAAGCATACACTCAATATGATCGTAACGGCTGATTCATTTAAATTACCCGCTCTTTTTCTCTCTCTCTCTCTCTCTCTCTCTCTTTCTCTCTTTTTCTCGCTTTTCATTATTGTTTTCTCTCTCATTGTGACACTGGCTTCAGCTCCGGCTATAGCTGTGACTCTTAGCTCTAGCAGCTTGTTTGTTGTTTGCTTCCTCTCGCTCTCTCTCACTTGAACTCTGCGCTTTGAGCACTGGTCGGTTTGACGCTGTCTCTGCCTCTGTCTCTGTCTCTATCTCTATCTCTATCTACTCTGTTTTTACCATCTCCATAGCTTTTTCACTCGTATGCCACGAGCCGATAATATTCTTCAGTGCGGTTTTAGTTCGCGCCGTTGCCGTTCGTCGTTCATTTCGTGCGCTCGCTCTTCATTATTTTTGACTTTTGCCCACACAGCTATTTTGTTAGCACTATAACAGAGTTGGTTGATAAATAATCATCATCATGTTGTTTGCTAGAACGCAACAGCAGCAACAACAACAACAACAGCAGTCGCCGCTTCAGCAACATCAGCAGCAACAACTGATGACATCGACGCCGCCACCGCTTCAATTTCAACAGTCCTTTTGTATGTGTGTTTTGTTTTGTTTTTTTTCCTTCGTTTTTTTTTTCGTTTTTCTCAATTGCAGTTTTAAGCCACAAGTAAAAACATATGTCACAAAACAAAATCATATTCGAACAATTCAAATATATAAATAATCATTAAATCTTTTAATTAACGTCCACTCAGTGCATTCTATTCATTCAATGGCAATGAAATCATCATCCGCCAACAAAAAACTAAACTAAAATCCATATGTACTACATTTTTTATCTAGTATTTTTACCAGCTTTACGCTTTATCTAATTCTATGTTTGCCTTTTGGTACCCATTTAGTTATTTTTCTTTCATTCTTTTTATTTTTTTTTTTTGTATTTATATTTGTATTGTACATTAAGATGTTGATCACATGGTCGGAATTGTCATTTACTAGCTGCGTCTATACATAACATGCATAATTATATAAATGTGAACGTATGCGCATGCATATTTACATATTTCTATATACATATACATATATATATTTCTGGCTATGCTGCGTATGCGCAACATGGCAATCACATTACATTTTGTCTGCGTTGTGTCAAGGTCGCGTTTTCATATGAACATCAACGTCAATAGCACATCGTTCAGTCGCAGGTGAAATGAACATCTGACAAATTATTCGGACGTTTCATTATTACTACTGCTACTACTACGGTAACAACAACAACAACAACAACATCGATTTGCTCTACTACGCGGGTGATTATAGCCTTAGGTAACAATTAGAAATATTGTATGTATATATTGACAACGTGTCTAAGTATAGCCAGTGTATATGAAATACTCGTAGATATAATATTCAAACGTTTCTACTGTCTACAAAAAAAAAAATAAAAGAAGAAAAAAATAAAATAAAATAAAATAAAAAGCTTCAGTTCGATGTCGTGGCAAGCAAACTACAAATTTAGCTCAATGTCAGCTGGTTAATGATAATTTCAAAGCTAAGACCAGACTCTATGGACTTCAGAAATAAAAAAAAAAGAGTTGACTATCGACGACATTGAAATGAAACTGAAGTCGTAGTCGAAGTCGAAGTCGAAGTCGTAGCCAGACATAGAGAAGAGGTTGGAATCTTGTCAGATTTCAAGTTGAAGCTTAAGCAGCAGCAGATTCTCATTTCAGTACCTTGTAATTAATTCAAAAGTCACGCTCAGTGGACGACCAATACACAAATAAGTAAATAGATTTTATTTTTTTTTTATTTTTTTGTTGATGTGTAAATGAATAATAATAGGTTCGACATACTGAGTTGTACAGTGTAAGAGTGTGCTTCTTGTTGTTCGTATTCTGTGTTTCTCTGTGTGTGTGTGTGTGTGTGTGTGTGTATGTATGTGGGTAGTAAGCTTTCAAAGGCAGCAAAACTTAACCTTGAAATTAGTTTGAGTAAAAAAAAAACCTCTTCAAATTGTATAAGTTGTAGAGTATGTGTGTGTGTGTGTTTGTGTCTCTGTGTTTGTGTGTGAGTCTTTGAGAGAGTAAGAAAGTCAAAAATAAATTGAAAAATTCATGAGACTTGAGTATCTAACGCTTACACTCCATTCATTAGTGCCTCAAGCCAGTGAGTGAGTGAGTTTCTGATAAATTTGCCTTTTTAATTTTGACTTCTTACTCTCTCGAAGACCACACACAAACACAGAGACACAAACACACACACACACATACTCTACAACTTATACAATTTGAAGAGGTTTTTTTTTACTCAAACTAATTTCAAGGTTAAGTTTTGCTGCCTTTGAAAGCTTACTACCCACATACATACACACACACACACACACACACACAGAGAAACACAGAATACGAACAACAAGAAGCACACTCTTACACTGTACAACTCAGTATGTCGAACCTATTATTATTCATTTACACATCAACAAAAAAATAAAAAAAAAATAAAATCTATTTACTTATTTGTGTATTGGTCGTCCACTGAGCGTGACTTTTGAATTAATTACAAGGTACTGAAATGAGAATCTGCTGCTGCTTAAGCTTCAACTTGAAATCTGACAAGATTCCAACCTCTTCTCTATGTCTGGCTACGACTTCGACTTCGACTTCGACTACGACTTCAGTTTCATTTCAATGTCGTCGATAGTCAACTCTTTTTTTTTTATTTCTGAAGTCCATAGAGTCTGGTCTTAGCTTTGAAATTATCATTAACCAGCTGACATTGAGCTAAATTTGTAGTTTGCTTGCCACGACATCGAACTGAAGCTTTTTATTTTATTTTATTTTATTTTTTTCTTCTTTTATTTTTTTTTTTTTGTAGACAGTAGAAACGTTTGAATATTATATCTACGAGTATTTCATATACACTGGCTATACTTAGACACGTTGTCAATATATACATACAATATTTCTAATTGTTACCTAAGGCTATAATCACCCGCGTAGTAGAGCAAATCGATGTTGTTGTTGTTGTTGTTGTTACCGTAGTAGTGGCAGTAGTAATAATGAAACGTCCGAATAATTTGTCAGATGTTCATTTCACCTGCGACTGAACGATGTGCTATTGACGTTGATGTTCATATGAAAACGCGACCTTGACACAACGCAGACAAAATGTAATGTGATTGCCATGTTGCGCATACGCAGCATAGCCAGAAATATATATATGTATATGTATATAGAAATATGTAAATATGCATGCGCATACGTTCACATTTATATAATTATGCATGTTATGTATAGACGCAGCTAGTAAATGACAATTCCGACCATGTGATCAACATCTTAATGTACAATACAAATATAAATACAAAAAAAAAAAAATAAAAAGAATGAAAGAAAAATAACTAAATGGGTACCAAAAGGCAAACATAGAATTAGATAAAGCGTAAAGCTGGTAAAAATACTAGATAAAAAATGTAGTACATATGGATTTTAGTTTAGTTTTTTGTTGGCGGATGATGATTTCATTGCCATTGAATGAATAGAATGCACTGAGTGGACGTTAATTAAAAGATTTAATGATTATTTATATATTTGAATTGTTCGAATATGATTTTGTTTTGTGACATATGTTTTTACTTGTGGCTTAAAACTGCAATTGAGAAAAACGAAAAAAAAAAAACGAAGGAAAAAAAACAAAACAAAACACACATACAAAAGGACTGTTGAAATTGAAGCGGTGGCGGCGTCGATGTCATCAGTTGTTGCTGCTGATGTTGCTGAAGCGGCGACTGCTGTTGTTGTTGTTGTTGCTGCTGTTGCGTTCTAGCAAACAACATGATGATGATTATTTATCAACCAACTCTGTTATAGTGCTAACAAAATAGCTGTGTGGGCAAAAGTCAAAAATAATGAAGAGCGAGCGCACGAAATGAACGACGAACGGCAACGGCGCGAACTAAAACCGCACTGAAGAATATTATCGGCTCGTGGCATACGAGTGAAAAAGCTATGGAGATGGTAAAAACAGAGTAGATAGAGATAGAGATAGAGACAGAGACAGAGGCAGAGACAGCGTCAAACCGACCAGTGCTCAAAGCGCAGAGTTCAAGTGAGAGAGAGCGAGAGGAAGCAAACAACAAACAAGCTGCTAGAGCTAAGAGTCACAGCTATAGCCGGAGCTGAAGCCAGTGTCACAATGAGAGAGAAAACAATAATGAAAAGCGAGAAAAAGAGAGAAAGAGAGAGAGAGAGAGAGAGAGAGAGAGAAAGAGCGGGTAATTTAAATGAATCAGCCGTTACGATCATATTGAGTGTATGCTTACATATACATATAAACATTTACTTACTCACATACACACACACACACACACACATATATATATATATATATATGAGTATATAAACACATGTATGTATTTATACATATATGTACATATGTTATAGCGATTGTATTTGTGTGAGTGAAGAGCGTGAGCTTATGATCTAATGGGCAAGTTTTTGACATTGCCTCACTTCAAAGTTTTTTTTATTTATTTTTTTTTTTTTTATGCCATTATCAATAGCCAGAGAGCATTCACAGACACACATACACATACACACATATATAAATGTATGTAGATTATATGTGAAGGGGGAAGGGAATTGACTTACTGAAATAAATGCAGCACAATATGATTGTATTTGTATGTATGTCTGTATGCGTAGTAGATAAGCTACAGAGAAACGCAACGTGTCAAGTTTGTCAAGCAGTCGACAAAACAAAAAAAAAAACTTTATTAGATGGCCCATTTGACATTCGATGAGTTGTACACAAAAACGCCCCCATATGCCAATAAAACATTAATTATACATACATATGTATGTATACATATATATGTATATAAAATAACACATATGTATATAAAAATATAATATATATATATATATATATATATATATATATATATATATATATAGTAGTATGTGACATAAATCATAGTTACATATATATACTAATTTTATTTTATTTGTTTTAATATTTAAATATTTATGAATTATTAAACGTTGCGTATACGAAATATACAAAATGTGATTTTGCGCAATATTGCTCATTCGCCTCGTGATTCGATTCGTTGTTTTATTTTATTATTTTTTTTTTGGAAATATTGCTTGCAGCATTGTTTAATGCAACAAACTGACCCAATTTTATATTCAGTTGAATGATGCATCACAATAGCTGAAAACGAAAGCCAAGACAAGCCAAGCTGGCCAAGTCTGGGCCAGCAAGCCTATCAATAAGTATGCTCATGTTTTGAGGGCACAGCACAAAATGGGCGGAACTGGCAAGACAGAAAAAGAATAATGAAGCAAGCACACTTCTAAAAACTCACCTTACCACTTACTAACATGACACTCGGCTATTAGTGGGCCACTCAACAAAGACAACGACAACAACGACAACAACAACTATGACGACGATGACAACGAAGACAACATGCAGAGAAGATGCTCTATAAGTGCAGCAGAACTGCAACACCAACGTGGCAAGCATGTGCAACACTTAAATGACAACAAAAGAAAAGAATATGCCAAGAATAAACTAACCCAAAAAGATATCTACAGCGTGAAAGAGGGAGAGATAAAGATACAGAGAGAAAGAGAAAGAGAGAAAGAGAGCCCGCAGGCAATAAACAGACTTGAAGTGGCCACGGGACATACATACATAAATATGTACGTACATATGTATGTACATACCTACCATACATAGATTCACTTGCAGCATGTATATTCGTAGTTGTTCGAGTGTTTGAGCCACAACAGCAACAGCAGTAGCATCGCAGCAGTTGAGTCTGCACTAATAGTCATGAGATATGCTACCCCCAATTTAGTGCAAGTGTATTTTGTTTCTATGCATGTTTGCGTCTGCGTGCGTGCGTGTGTGTGTGTAGTCAAGGACGTTGCCATGATGGCTAAACTCGTGAGGCTTCTGCTGCAATGTCGTCAAATGCTGCAGTGCAGCATTCAATGCGTTTTGCTGTTGATGCAGTTGTTGTTGCTGCTACTGCTGTCTTTGCTGTTGCTGCTTTTGCTGTTGCTGTTGGTACTGCTGCTGCTGCTGCTGCTACTTCTGCATGTCTACTGCGCAGGACCTTGTCTAGACAATTGTTATGTGCTGTACCATATACAGAGACAGAGACGCCCTCCGCACGCACGCACACTCGCACACGCGCGCATCGTCAATGAAGTAGGTCAACAGCGCTGTCAACGCAATAGAAGCACCGACAACCAAAGGCGCTCTCCTCTCATTCTCTCAGTCTTTCAGTCTCAGTCCTCTCTATTTATCCTACAAGTTTTTTTCTTCTTTTGCCAACAGCTCTCGGCTTTTGACAGGAACTTTTGCTACCCCTAGCACATATACAGACATACATACATACATACATACATACATATAGTACTATCATTCTGTAGCAGAGTCAGTCAGCCACGGATTACGTAACCTAACCCCGATACATGCAGAATCCATGCCCATCAACTTAACCCGCCCACCCCTATATCTCTCCGGCTGTATTCGTTTTTAGGCTCTCAGCAGCTATAAAGCTTATTGCATTTTCCACAGCAGCCACTGGCCTCCTGATCACCTGACATAGCTTCTACAACAAACAGCTTAAATTCCCTTGTCACTGCTGCATCATGTTCAATTTGTTTACTCTCTCTCTCTGTCTCACTCATTCTTTGTCGCACTTACTCTCCAATTTCATTACTGTCATGTTTAACAAAAGCAAGTGACAAAAAATAAAGTCAAACTTATATAAAACAATAATAATAAAAAAAAAAAAAAATGAACGACTGTCACAGCAGCTAAACAAATAAATTATTTAAAAACTAATAAACAACGTTCGAGTCTATCTGTATATAAATAAATATAGTTAAATTTTAAGAGATAAACAAATACTAGTATAGCATAGCATGATGACATCGTAGACTTGTTCTACAAGCAATAAATGTAACAAAAGTCACAGTAACAACAATGCCAGCAAACAACAATAACAAAAAAAAAAAAAATTAAATACTATTTACTAATACATACATAAACAAACAGTAAATGTATTTTTATTAAATCATTTACGAGAATAAAAATCAAAATATAATTGAATATTTCATGAATCAGATTATTAGCAAGAAAAAATTACAAAATATTCTCAACAATTATTTAATATTTTTTTTATAAATTATATATAAAACTAGTAACGTAATCGACTTGATGATACCCTGTGCTGTACAGGCTAAAGTTTACAATAAATATTTAAAAACTTTTTATTTATTTTATTTGATATAGGGGCTAGTTATAAATGAATTTGAATTTATTTAACTATTTATTTATTATTTTATATTATTTATTGTAAGAAATTCCAAAATAAATTACTAAAGATATTTGTTTTAAATTTAATCAATATAGGAAGAATCTTCAGATAATATATCATTAATATTCTATTACTAATGAGTCTTAAGTTGAGAATCTAATGAATAACATAAAAGTATATTTCATTCCGTTGTAATTAGTCAACATTTCAAATCAATGACAGACACGGTAAGAATGTGTCTGTCACAATCGGCTAAAAACACTTTTCAATACTATTACAAAACTCAAATTTTAAATAAGAAAAACAAGTTTTAATGACATATGTACGTGTGTATATATTTATTTTATTTTTGTTTTTTTTTTATTTTTTTTTATTTTTTTTTTGTGCAAGTTATTACGATGATCTAAGTATTGAGTATTCTTTATTTGACTAAAAGTCAAATGTGAAGCTGAAGTGAGGGCGAAAAAGTGAAAATATTGAACAAAAACGCAACAAATATAAAAAAAATAAATAAATAATAATAATAAAAATAAAACATGACAGAAAATTTATCATTTGAATACCGAAGAATTTATACTCTTAATGCTTATGACAAGAAGAATTTTATATATTTAATTTTCAGCTGATAGTTCCTACATATGTCTGCTAAATATTGTTTCAATTAATCTCATTCTGAATAATTGAAGTGTACAGTAATAATAATATAATACACTGAGAGTCTAATAATCTTTAAAACGAAGTTATAGATAAAATGCATATACTCATAGGCAAGGGTATAAAACTCATGAAATCAAAACCACCTTTGAAATTCACATTTTGAGCTATTTTTATCTCTGTCTGATGACGATGACGTGACAACAGCAGCAGCAACAGCAATAGCAACAGCAATAGCAGCAGCACAAAAACACAAGTCGAAGCGGAGAGATGCGACGATGAAAACGTAGACTACTGCGTCGCGGCTTACCTTGAAGACAGCAGGTTGTGCTGCCATTCGAAGCAATGGAAGCAATCAGGTTTAGCACCAGTAGCAAAAACTCAACTGTCTGTCTGTCTGTATGTCTGTCTGTCTCTCTTTTGTCTATGTCAATGTGGTCAAACGTTTTTTTTTTTTCTATCTCTTCTTCTAGTTTCTTGTATACTTTGAATATATGCTATGGATAAACCTATAAATATAATTAACAGCAGGTGCGTCGTAGCATCATTATTTTAACCAAAATATAAATGAAAAACAAAACTTTTGCCAAATAGTTTTGAGTCTAGTTTTCAGTTATGTTTAAGCCCAGGATTAGGATCATAGGCATACAACTGTCACACGCACAAAAATTTGACATAGAAATTAATATCCGGAACAAGTTTATCCAAATCAAAATAGGATGCCCACATAGTATAGTATAGTATAGTATAGTGTAGTAGCATTGATTTACTAGCTGAGCAAAGTGAGTTAACGTGTTAGATATCGTTCATGTGAATTGATCAATTAGAATAATAGGAATAACATAAGAAAAACAAAACAACAAAGTACCAATGAAAATATGGGAACAAAAAAGAAAAAAAGAAAATGAACAATTATTATTAACACGTAAAGAGCAGAACGCGCCTAAGTATAAATGCATGAGAGAATGTATTTATGAGAATTCCAGGTAGTATTTACACGCATCACAGTGATACGATAAGGTGCGTGAGTACGGGTAGAGGGGGTGTGGGGTGGTTTTTTTTTTTATACGGAGGAGGGCAGTGATCAAAAAGATAAGTTAAGCGACAGCTAGATAAATACTTAGATATATATATATATAAAGATAGATAGAGATAGATAGAGATATGTATATATATGTAGATAGAGGTATAGAGAGTACGAGATAATGAGATATGTAAAAGCGATAGAAATATATGCTCATTGCTCATTATGTACATCATTTTTTTTTTGTATTTTTTTTTTTTGTTTTTGGTTTTTTTTTCATATGATTTGGATTTGATTTGCAAAACTTACCGGAACTGAAATGTGAGCGTTTAGTTTGTTCATTTTCCGGATCGGAATCGAGCGGTCTTTTGCGAGAATCGCCCATCTCAGGACTGGGACAAGTCTCCATGGCAGCGTCTTCGGCCATTTTTAAGTGAATGTTGCTGGCTTTTATTATTTATAGTTTGCAAAAAAAATGCTTTTGAGTTTTGGCTTTAGCTTTAGCTTTAGCGATCTTTCAATTTTTTTTCTTTCTTTCTCTTGTTTGTTTTACTTTTTGATTATTTGACAACTTTTCAATATTTGTTTCATATACGTCTCTTAGTCTTCTTAAGCCAAATCAGGCTTTAGTTATTTTTTCCTTTTTTTTTTTTGATAAAATCTGAACTTTTCGAACGAACGAAGCTGACAAACGCAAATGCTTTTATCTTAATAGCTCCGCAATTTGCATCTGGATGTATAGCAGCTACTTAGAGGCGCTGCCAATACCTTCAATATTTGGGAATCCTTCAGTTCGTTCTAATGATCGCAATTCACACATACGCACAGTGGAGTACACACGTTTAGCAGCTGAGACTGTATCTGTATCTGTATCTGTATCTGTATGTTTTTCTTATGGTTTTTTTCTTTTAAAATTTCTTTTTTTTTATATTGTGTTTATTGACGTTCGTTCGGACGCTTTTACAGTTACAAGTTGTCAAACTTATTGTCAAGCCTCAAAATATAATCAAATTATATATGCTCGTGTGTGTTGTCCTTCTAGAATTTTTATTTTTATTTTTATTAATTATTGATCAATTTTGATTTATTGCGTGACGATTTTGTATTAATATTATATTTTTTGTTTGTTTTTTTTTTTTTGGTTTTTTTAATTTTTTTTTTTATTTTTTTTAGGTTTTGGTGGTGGAATGTGCGATTTGGTTTTTGTAAACGTTTATATGAAAAAAGAAAAAAAGAAATAAATATTTATGAGTGAATTATGCAGCAATAATAAATATACATACATACAGTAAACATTTAGCCATCATATGTAATTTTTAATATTTTTTTTATATATATATTTATATATATATATAAATATATATATATATGTATGTTAAAATTTTAAGAATACCTTTCTCAAAATAGATAGATACACACATGTGATTGAGATTAAAGAGTTGAGAGTTGAGAATTGAGAATTGAGAATTGAGAGTGTCTAAGAGTAACATTTACATTTATACATACATAAATATAGATTAACACAAAACACATTTCATATATGGCTTTTATACAATATGAGCGACATATTTATACTTAGTTTAAAGCGAGACATTCAATTAATTAGGCAGTAGGCGGGAGACTGGGGTCAGGCAGGCAAGTGTAATAACAATACCAAATATTTTTCAGCCACAAATAAGCATGAGAATGTCAATATGTATGCGTGTGTGTCTAAATATATGTGTCTGTGTCTATGTCTGTGTATGTGTGTGTATGTGTGTGTGTGTGTGTGTGTATTTAAACAATGTTTATAAATAGAATGCGTGTGATAGTTAAAACAGACGACAAGAAAAAGTCACTAACATGGGAAAAAGCCATAGAAAATCATCTGTCATCTGAATAAATTTGATACGTTAATTTTTTTTTTATTAAAATTCAACAATTATTGCAGATAGTAAATTCAAATTTGTGCATAAGAACAATAAACTAAATCTGCGTGAACTTTATTCAATTTTTATACCCAAGTGATAAAGATTAAGAGGACCCATACATCGATATAACGAAAACTTTTACAAAATAATTGAAAATATTTTTTTAAATTAATTTTCATATTATTTCCCTTCCATAATCAAAAAATATTTCTAAATATTTTCAATTTAAAATTCATTTTTTATTCAATATATTTTTTTATATTCTATTTAAGAAAGTGAAATTCATTTATAACTAGACTCATATAATTCTTATTTTTATAGATTTAATGCAGAATATTTAAATAAACAAAAAAAAGAATAAAATAATAGTCCTACAAGGTCAAGTGAAACTATCGACATCGAAGACATCGTAGATGATTTCTTACATATCAAATATCATCTTGATTTTAGTGAATTCTTTAAAATAGTCGTATCGATCTTATATTAAAATCAATAAATAGTTACATGATTTGAAAATGAGAAAGAAACATTTCCTTTGAAATTCAAAACAAAACAATCAGAAAAAAAAATCACATCAATTATTATCGAAGTATTTAATACTTAATACTAATATTTAGAACATGTTTCAGTCAAAAAAACATTTGAATGCAAAAAGTTTTCACTGATTTGTAGAATATAAGCTTAATAATAGCATAAGGAATAGTACTATTCCTTATGCTGCTTATTAAGCTTTATATA
>JBAMBR010007315.1:0-14163 GCA_037044475.1 Zaprionus obscuricornis
AAGGCCAAGAGGTCCTCACGCGACCACCACTGCCTTTGCCTATAATGTTACGATCCCACCACCCATGCCCACTTGGTCATGCTTTAGAAAATTATTATAATAATTTTCTTATCTACATTGTGCTCGTATGTTCGTTGAGAAACAAAAGCTATAATAATAATAACGAGCAACCATTGAATCAATTTCAGTTCCACGCTTATAACGAGCCAAAAATCATACGATTAGTCGCAACGATCGAAAATAACTATTTCTCGGAAATTGGTCAGAAGAAATAAAAAAAAAAATCAAAAAAAAAAGAAATACATACATATCTAAATAGCAAATCTATTATGTGATTTTATTTATTATTGCATAGTTTTCATTTCATCAGTACAATGATTGGCTTTGATTGCAGTTATATATACTTAGTTTTGGGACTAACGAGTCGTTATTATTTTAGAACTATAAATTTAGACATGTGCTATTTGAAATAATTATATATTTTAATATACTAGATTAAATGTTGATCACAGTTTATTATATCAACATTTTTATATACTATATGTATATATATATATATTTTATTTTTGCTTACCATCTTTGCGATCCCGACTTCGATTCGTCAAGGTTGATGTTGACGATGTTTGAAAGTTGTTTAGGTGTGTGCTATCCAAACTATTTGCTACGGCGGTCATGGAGCTATGACTATCACGAAAATCACCAGTTTCGGCCCAAACTGAAAAGAATAAACCAGCAAAGGCCACAGAAATATACAAAAAATTAATGTTTTAACATAGGTTTTAAAGGTATTCAAGGAATATATGTAGTGCTAGGATATACATAGGTGATTCACTCCCTCACTTTCTGTCTGTACGTTTGTATGTTTTTGCAAAAGATGCGGCTCCTTAAAAGCCCATAAAAATGTGCTCATAAAAGGATTTATGTGCAGTAAGGCAATGAACCAGTTTTAAATGGGCTTTTGGTTAGCTCGATTAAGGACACAAGAGTCTAGGATCTACAAGCTGAGTGCAATGCAGCTCCAAGTTGTGGCCATTAATTGCTTAAAGATACGAAAACGACGTCTCGGCACATTATAAAAACTTGTGCACAACTTGCACAAGATGTGAGAGATAAATGTAGGAGAAAAATACGAAAAGATTTTCCAACCATCTACCATATACTATAAATCTATGAACTTAAATGATCCATGAGTTTGGTTAGCATAAAATAATTACGCTAGTTAGTCACGGTAAATTTCATATTAATTACATTGTCTGTGACATGTTCCCAATGCAGATTTATTGCTAGACAATTGATACCTTGCCCTGAGTTTGCGAGGTGTGTGCCCATATGGCTCAGGTCTCGACTTCCTTGGCCATTGCATCTAAATCTTATGGACTTCCTTTGCCTGCTTACGGCTGGTCGTTGCATAATTTATGACACTTTCACATGTTGTCAGTTTTATGTGGTTTTTAAAGTGCCTCAGCCTCCCGACAGGCTGTCTGCATAACACCCGCAGCGACATTTCGAAACAATTAGCTGTACATCTTGTTCTTTGTTGCCTGTGAAATTCGAGGGGCTCAACATGGGTGACATTTATGTTCTAATGGGGTACCATGGATTCTATAGAGATGCGCTAAAGGCAAGTGCTTGGCTGTCTGCAGCTCAATTAATTGCACGGTATTTCTCTATAATTTATGCCGCTAACAACATCTTCACTTGCTCTTTGCTCTTTATACAAAACTTACTGAAAATAAAAACACTTTCATTGTGTATCTTTTAGGAATAATATTTCTAACAATTAATACTTTATTGACAGCGAATGCTTTATTCCACAGAGAGTGACAAACAAAATATATTTATAATAATGTATTACAAAGCGCAATTTCCCATTAGACATGTGTCCAATTATCTATAGTGCATATGGTCGAAATATGAAGGAAAAATCAATCTACAAAATGTTGAACAGTTGAAATTTTGCTTTATTGCTGAAAAAGGCGCATTAAATTTATCAATGTTGACAAAAAAAAAAAAAAATAGAAAATTAAAAAGAGATATATAGAAAGATAAAATTATAGACAACAGAGAGAAATATAAAATATGAATAAATATGAAAAATAAATCTACTAAAATGATCACAGTTGATATTTTTCAGCATTGTATTTTTCTGCAGTAATAAAGCAAAATTTCAACTGTGATCATTTAGTAGATTTATTTTTCATATTTATTCATATTTCATATTTCTCTCTGTTGTCTATAATTTTATCTTTCTATATATCTCTTTTTAATTTTCTATTTTTTTTATTTTTTTTTTGTCAACATTGATAAATTTAATGCGCCTTTTTCAGCAATAAAGCAAAATTTCAACTGTTCAACATTTTGTAGATTGATTTTTCCTTCATATTTCGACCATATGCACTATAGATAATTGGACACATGTCTAATGGGAAATTGCGCTTTGTAATACATTATTATAAATATATTTTGTTTGTCACTCTCTGTGGAATAAAGCATTCGCTGTCAATAAAGTATTAATTGTTAGAAATATTATTCCTAAAAGATACACAATGAAAGTGTTTTTATTTTCAGTAAGTTTTGTATAAAGAGCAAAGAGCAAGTGAAGATGTTGTTAGCGGCATAAATTATAGAAAAATACCGTGCAATTAATTGAGCTGCAGACAGCCAAGCACTTGCCTTTAGCGCATCTCTATAGAATCCATGGTACCCCATTAGAACATAAATGTCACCCATGTTGAGCCCCTCGAATTTCACAGGCAACAAAGAACAAGATGTACAGCTAATTGTTTCGAAATGTCGCTGCGGGTGTTATGCAGACAGCCTGTCGGGAGGCTGAGGCACTTTAAAAACCACATAAAACTGACAACATGTGAAAGTGTCATAAATTATGCAACGACCAGCCGTAAGCAGGCAAAGGAAGTCCATAAGATTTAGATGCAATGGCCAAGGAAGTCGAGACCTGAGCCATATGGGCACACACCTCGCAAACTCAGGGCAAGGTATCAATTGTCTAGCAATAAATCTGCATTGGGAACATGTCACAGACAATGTAATTAATATGAAATTTACCGTGACTAACTAGCGTAATTATTTTATGCTAACCAAACTCATGGATCATTTAAGTTCATAGATTTATAGTATATGGTAGATGGTCGGAAAATCTTTTCGTATTTTTCTCCTACATTTATCTCTCACATCTTGTGCAAGTTATGCACAAGTTTTTATAATGTGCCGAGACGTCGTTTTCGTATCTTTAAGCAATTAATGGCCATAACTTGGAGCTGCATTGCACTCAGCTTGTAGATCCTAGACTCTTGTGTCCTTAATCGAGCTAACCAAAAGCCCATTTAAAACTGGTTCATTGCCTTACTGCACATAAATCCTTTTATGAGCACATTTTTATGGGCTTTTAAGGAGCCGCATCTTTTGCAAAAACATACAAACATACAAAGACAGAAAGTGAGGGAGTGAATCACCTATGTATAGTATATATCCTAGCACTACATATATTCCTTGAATACCTTTAAAACCTATGTTAAAACATTAATTTTTTGTATATTTCTGTGCCCTTTGCTGGTTTATTCTTTTCAGTTTGGGCCGAAACTGGTGATTTTCGTGATAGTCATAGCTCCATGACCGCCGTAGCAAATAGTTTGGATAGCACACACCTAAACAACTTTCAAACATCGTCAACATCAACCTTGACGAATCGAAGTCGGGATCGCAAAGATGGTAAGTAAAAAAAAATATATACATATATATAAAAAATGTTGATATAATAAACTGTACGATCACATTTAATCTAGTATATTAAAATATATAATTATTTCAAATAGCACATGTCTAAATTTATAGTTCTAAAATAATAACGACTCGTTAGTCCCAAAACTAAGTATATATAACTGCAATCAAAGCCAATCATTGTACTGATGAAATGAAAACTATGCAATAATAAATAAAATCACATAATAGATTTGCTATTTAGATATGTAAGTATTTCTTTTTTTTATTATTATTTTTTTTTTTTTGATTTTTTCTGACCAATTTCCGAGAAATAGTTATTTTCGATCGTTGCGACTAATCGTATGATTTTTGGCTCGTTATAAGCGTGGAACTGAAATTGATTCAATGGTTGCTCGTTATTATTATTATAGCTTTTGTTTCTCAACGAACATACGAGCACAATGTAGATAAGAAACATAATTTATAATAATTTTCTAAAGCATGACCAAGTGGGCGGTGATTGGAGGGGGTGGGATCGTAACGGTATATAGGCAAAGGCAGTGGTGCAGTAGCATGGTAAGGGACATTAGGTGGCCTCTTGGCCTTTGTCGGCAAAATTTACTCACTCGCGTCCGTTTAGTTTTCGATTAGAATGCTTTGATTTGCGACATGATGACGACGTTGTCGAGCCACCGAAACTGATATTTCATATGGCGAGTCATTTAGTTTATTTGATTAAGTTTTTTTTTTTTTTTTTGGTTAGTGCTTGGAGCAAAGAGCACAATAACAATAACAATAACAGCCGACGACAATAACGACAACAACGACAGCGACGACACCGACAACAACAGAGAAAGCACGCCGCCATGATCGATGACATGCCCAGAACACACATTAACGGGTTGTAAATCTGGTAGCAGCCAAAAACTAGGCTAGCTCTGCCGGCGGCCAACGTTTGAAGTTTGGACTCTGAATATATATGACTGTGAATGAATAAGGAAAAGGGGCTGGGTGGTTAGGTACTTGGGGCATGGCGTCGTTGCCGTTGTCGTGTGAAGGTTGCATGGCAATTAGTAATATGCACCGGCATGGGGAGTTTTTTTATTTTTTTTATTTTTTTTTTACTTTTCTTTTCTGATGGGCGTGAACTGCTGATGAGGTAGGCTGATTACACTGTAACTGCCGCAGTGGCATACACACTTATCAAATGCAAACCAGATAAAGCAATCAAACAAATTAAATAAGTTTACATTGCAAGTAAATGTCTTGAACTTCCTTCTTAGTTATAATTATAAATAAAATGCAATTTCTCATTTTCTCACTTTCTTGTCTGCTTCGTTATTGAACAGGAAATCGCAGTGTCAATGAGACCACAATCAAAACAGAGAACATATCAAATTCTGGACACGATGAACCGATGACAACCAGCGCCGATGAGCCAAAGAATGATAAGAAGAATAAACGACAAAGACGACAACGTACACATTTCACATCACAGCAACTGCAGGAGCTAGAGCATACGTTTAGTCGTAATCGATATCCGGATATGTCCACACGTGAAGAGATTGCCATGTGGACCAATTTAACTGAGGCCAGAGTTCGGGTAAGCATCATCATTTCATATCATATTAATTGCACAGCCAGCCACAAATTGTAAACAACAAAAGCAACAGCAAACAACAACAACAGCAACAACAATGAGAACGACAGAAATTGCAGCCACATCAATTGCAGTGTGGCCTGTGCAATTATGCGGCAATTACTGCGGCGGCCTTTGCGTTGACCACTGGCCAAAATGACCGCAATGCAACCGCAGCACGTAGCTGCCACCAATACAAAAGCAAACATAACACACAGTAAGCCAACACACACACACACACACACACACTTACACACACATACACAAACACATAGAAATACAGAATTCACTGATACGAAATGCAAGCGCCAACTCGTAAATATGTTGCTTTTTTTCCCCCAATATACCTTACGCTTCCCTGTTACTACCTTCTGGTCAAAAATAACTGTTTGAATTCGCGCGGCTTAAGCTTGCTGACCAAAACCGCCGGCAATCCGCCATTTTGTGCTGCAGTGTAAATTTATGGTGCAATCAGTAGGTGGTTGGGTGGTTGGGTTGCTACACAGCCATTTGGCCATTTGTCCGTTTTGGGTGTTTGGATGTTTGAACGTTTTGGCTATTCGGTTGTAGCTGTAGCTGTAGCTGTAGCTGGTAGCTGTATTCGGGTTTAGCATTGCAGTCGCATTGGTCGTGGCGCAAAGTTGCCATAAATTGCCGCCTCGATTGCGGTTAAAACTTTGGTGCAGTTTGCAGCGCTTTTTATGGCCCAAGTGCTGCTGTGTAAACTGGGCCGAGACCGCAGTTGGGCTTATCAAATGTTTCAGCTGTTTGAACATGCCACGACTACAACTAGTACAACAATAATAACAACAACAACAACAACTAATACTATGAGTGCAACTAGAAGTGCACGTATTGCTACCGCTATTGACAGCCTCAAGGGTTCTATATAACCAAGCAACTTGAGATATATATAGATGATATGCGAGTCGATACGGCGATATGACGATATGGTCGGTCGATACGGCGATATAGTTATACAGTGTTACGCAGAAACATTGTATACTAAAAAGAAAAAAAAAATATATATCTAGACGGACAACAGTTGTAATTGTTTGTAAACGATAGTTGGATAAACAATTGACAACGTTTTATGCTTGTAGGTGGCGCCAAGGGGTAAATAGAAATTCCGATCGATAACTTGGATATCATGCAAACATATCTATTATCTATTTGTTGTGTCAGTTTCGAGTCAGTCAAGTAAGACAGCGACACGACGGCAACATAGATATTTCATAGATATTGTATGTCTGCTGATATCGAGACAGGGCCACTTTGACTTTATGCTTTTGATCGATGATGATCGTCATTGATGAGACCTGGCGAGTCAACATCCGCATTGAGCACCGTTACCCGTTAATTGAACAAGCAGCGAAAGTGTTAAAGGGGCGAGAGGCAATAGACAAGCTACAAAATGGGTCATTTATCGTATTGCGAATACATACATACATACTATCTGTGCTTGTCTCATATAAATGCAATTAGTTAACAAATAAAAAACATCTGCCAGCTATATAAAAATGCGTTGACAAATCGTTACCATAAATGCATTTTTCATGGTTTTTCTATGCAAATTTTGTATTTTTTTTTTTTTTTGTTTTTGTCATTGAATGAAGTTGCGCATATGCCCGAAAATTTTTGAATTTCATTTGAACACTTGACACACACAACTATAAAGAAATTAGCTGCGGCCCACCAGAAATACAAGTGTTTCTCTTGCTAAGACAAGGGATGTTACAATTGGTGGCAGTGTGGCAGGAAAAAGTCGGAAATTATGTCAATTGAAACATGTGTTGCGCTCAGTACTGCTACTACTACTGTACGTAAAATGCATAAAATATTGATACAGTTTGTTTTATGGTCCATTATATGATGACAAAAGGTTTTTCATCTCTTCTCTAGCTTTTTTTTTTTTCTTCTTTTTGGGTTTGATGCTGGGTTTTCCATAACTTGGGATGGGGTGCAACCCTCCCTTCTCCTCCTTCTCCAAATCTATTTTCCCCCCCCCCCCTTTTCGACTGTTAAAATGCAAAACAATGTGAGCCAAGGCAATTTGTCAACAGAATTGAATGAGTTTGTATACATACGTTGGCAGCCAGCAGCATAGAAAGAGGGTAAAGAGGGTTGTTTAATGAATTAGAAACCGCACGAGAATTAATGATCATGATCGTGTGATGTCTGTACAGAGGGGATGCGATGCATATTGTGTTGGCAAAAGGCAAAAATAACATTTGACTGCAATAATAGCGTAGGCAATAAAATTTATCAAATATACAAAAGGATTACAATGCTCAGCTTACTGTAATATACATACAGATATATAGACAGATACACAGATACACAAACACACATACATATAAATCTGGGTGGGCTTAAAGTTGTCAAAAAATGTAAAAAAAAAAAAAAAGAAAGTTGAGAGAGAGAGAGAAAAAAAATATATAGCCTCCCGTCTTGACAAACAAAGCAGCATTACAGTAGCCGGGTTGAAAATGTCGCTTCTTCGAGAATTTTCATGATAGCTGATAGCTACTAATCTGAGGATTAACCATACGTTGGCAATTATGGCAATATGTTGCCTTCATTCTTTCATTCTTCTACTAAAAAGCCAACTGACATCCAGTTTTCAGTTTTTTAATTCAATCAACAGTTAAAGGGAAAGTTAACCAGAAAACAAACTCATAAAAACATTTGTTGCTCTCTTTGCATCGTTTGCGACCAAACAAATAAAAAGGAGACACACAATAAAAAAAAGAGTGCAAGAGATACTTTACCCAATGGAGTAAAGTTTATAAAAAAAATTGAAATTGGAAATGAAATCCAAGCAGACAATACGATTGGGCAGCATGTTTTGCTTTATTTTTTTGTCTGTTCAGGTGTTGTCAATGGGCTGGAAACAAAGGAACATTTGCCAGTATATGGGAAAGCCATTGGCATAAAAATTGAATAGCGATTAAGGACCCACAATATGGGCAGTTAGAGTCCTCGTAGTTGAAGATATGTAGTTCAATTCACTTCAATTCACGCTTCATAGTGCTCCTCATGTTCTGCTGACTCTATGGAAACTAAAAGCAACAAAAAAAAAGAAGAAAAATCTTGAATTTTTTATTTGTTATCTTCAATATTTTCGTTTAAAGCTCAATTTGTCTACCATAAATTTGGTTGAAAGCGTAACATAAGAGTGATTACTTAAGCTTTACGTTTTAAGTGAGATTAATTTTACTTTACTCAATCCATATAATCCATTTAAAGCTTTTTCAAAGAGTCATATTAAATCTAGTTGAAATAAAAAAAAAAAGAAAAAAACAAAATTGTAAGAAATTAAATAAAAATTAATTGACTAAAGGAAGAGAATTGACTTTAATCAGTTCTCAGTTTTTAACATTCCAATAAATACTCAACGCCAAAATATGAAACAATTGTTTTATGATTCTAACGATGAAATCAACAACGTTTCATATTCGAGAGTCGTTTGCTTATCAATTTCTGTTTGCAATCAAAAAAAAAAAAAAAAAAACAAAATATTCACTTCAATTCCAGGCGCACTCCCCTTTTCTCGCAGCAACAAAAACAACAACAACAAAGACGACAACGACAACAGAAAATTAAGCAAATAAAAAACGTATTTAGCTGCAATTTGTGACCATCAATCAAAATGGCAGCTCTTCACTCAAAAGACAGAAACCCTTAATAAAAAAAAAAAAAAGAAAAATTAAAAAAAAAACGAAACCGGGTCCGTAACTTTTGCCACATGGTCACATTTGGCTACTCATATTCCAATATCTCATCGTTTCGGTTTTTTATTTTTCTTTTTTTTTTTTTAACAAGTTTACCTGATGAAGCGTTGCAGCACCAGCATAAAACATAGAGAAAGCAGACAGAGTAGGGAGACAGAAGGAGGTGTCATTGCCGCTTTCATCAAAACCAATTAGGATTTTCTGCTTGAGTCAGCGGATGCTTCTGGCTCTGAAGTATCTGTGCGTTGAGTGGAAAATTGCTATGGTTTTTTTTTTCTCACACTTTTTGCTTCTCGCTCTTTTGCACGTTGGCAATATTTTCGTTATTTTTTTTCTCTTTTTACTGTTGTTTTTTGTTTTTTTTTGTTCCTGCAGTCACATCAATTTTCCATCATGCCAAACATTTTGCTAGGTTTTTTTTTCTTCTTTTTTTTTTTGCTGCGTCCGGTTACCCGAACTTCAACAACTTGCTAAATGATACGTGAAAATGACAGTTGACGAGATCGATGACGTTAGTTTTGCATCAGAGCGATGCTGAAGATGGAGCCGGAACCGAAGCCAGCACAGAAGCTGGTACTGCTGCTGTTGATGAGACTGATGATGATGATGATGATGATGATGATGATGCGGCTGAGCGATGTACCTTGACAAATTGACACATTGCTGTAGGATATTGAAATTGGCAATGCTTTGATTTATGTCTTACTCCAACACGACAACTTTGGAGGCAACTTAAAGTATTTCGCTTAGTCTTTTATTCCCCTTTTTCTCATTCTCACGCTGCCACACTTTTACAGTTACAGCTCAATTTGTGGCACAATGTAATGTGAAAAGTAAAGTTCATGCGATTTCAATTAACTGCCGCAACTAATTCGATTAAAGCAATTGCCGTGCAAATGAATGTGCATTAAATTACCAATGGTAGCACAACGAGACACGAGACAAACATTTTCCACTTGTTAATCGCAATGCGTTAGTTTTGACTTTTCCCACAAAACAAACAATGTTGCGCCTTTTAGGTGTTACGTTTTGCATAGTATATCAAGCTGCGCGTGGCAACATTTAGTTACGGCAACGCGTTGCCATGTTGCCATCGAAATTTCGTTTTAGGCATAAGCAATAAATTTGCAACCCCCTGGAATGTGCGTTGATTTAGAGACAAATGTGGCAATGCGGCAACAACAAGCTACAAATGTTGCATGCAACGCATTGAATTTACTGGTATAATTACCTGAACACAGTAGCCACAGTCACAGCTACACACTACACACATGTATGCGTGTGTTTGTGTATGTTTTGTCTGGGAAAAAACTTCTTTTAGCTGTAAAAAAAAAAAATATGCAACTTAAAGCGCAATTTGCTAACTAAGCAAAGCGAATCTTAAAATAAACCACTGCCACATGAGTAGCAACCAACAAAAAAAAAAAAAGAAAAAAAGGAAAGAAGGAAACTCATCAAAAATGCTGGTAACGTCTGCAAGGAAGGCATCGTGCTACGCTGCTACACTGTGAGTTTGCTGCTTGTTTTTTTTTTCCCAAGCAAGGTAGCTCCAAATTCCATTTCCATTTGTTTGTGGTATATCTTGTGTATCTATGTAGCACAAGTCGAGTGTATCTGTGTATCTTTTGTTTGTGTTGCTGTGAGTGTTTTGTATGCGTTTGTGTGGGCGCTGCGCAAACTTCAGCAATAAATTACAAAGTTGCCATTTTGTTTTTTATCTACTTGCTTTTCTCTTTTGTTTTCGCTTTTCTGTTGTTTTGGTTTTATTTTTTTTTTATTTCATTTTTTTGCTTACTTATTTTTTTATTTATTTTTATTTTTTTGTTGCTTTGTGTACTTTTTGTTTGCAAAATAATTTTGATTTATTTTTTTTTTGCCGTCTCCCCAAGCACTCTCAACGCATACAGTACGCCTTCGTCTCTCATCTCTTGCAACAAGCTTTAATGCTGTATACTACTGGCTTTCATTTGTGTGGGGGAAAGCGCTGGGGTCCGGTAGTGGCGGTGGTTGCTTGGCACGCTGAGTTTATTTATATAAAGCTCTCCATTAAAAAAAGAAAGGCAGCAGCAGCAGCAACGAAAGCAACAGCAACAATGGCAGTATTTATGTATATTTGTATTTATAATTACTGCACATGCGTATTACGTAGCGCCCTTTTTTTGCCATTGCTATTGGCATCGCCATTGCCAGCTGCCTGCTGCTTGCTGACTGCTAACTGTAGGGATGAGCATGAGAGGGAGGAGGGGTAGGGGGCTGCATGGCTGCTTTTTGGGGTCTGTATTTTGGGGGAGTTTTTCGCACACGCGACAGACGGATACATAAATTTTCAAGTTGGCGGCAATATAATAAATTATGCGGCACGGCGACGCAATAAAAGAAAATGGCTGCCACTGCCAGTGAGCACTGCCATATGCTTTGAAAACTTTAACTAACTTTGCAAAATTCTTTACTTTCATGAATATTACCTTTACCTTTATCATAATTTCTTTAATTTCTTCTATTGCAGGTGTGGTTCAAGAATCGTCGTGCCAAATGGCGTAAGCGCGAACGTAATGCCATGAATGCAGCTGTGGCAGCTGCTGATTTCAAGTCTGGATTTGGTACACAATTTATGCAACCATTTGCTGATGATTCACTATATACATCATATCCATATAATAATTGGACCAAAGTCCCATCACCGTTGGGCACCAAACCCTTTCCATGGCCTGTCAATCCGCTTGGCTCGATGGTAACCAGTAATCATCATCAGAATTCGGTCAATTGTTTTAATACTGGTGCCAGCGGTGTGGCGGTTAGCATGAATAACTCAATGCTGCCCGGCAGCATGGGCTCAACGTTGACCAATACAAATGTGGGCGTGGGCGCTGCGCCCTGTCCGTATACAACACCTGCCAATCCGTATATGTATCGTGCCGCGGCTGAGCCATGCATGAGCAGCAGCATGTCCTCGAGCATTGCCACATTGCGTTTGAAGGCAAAACAACATGCAACTGGCTTTAGCAGCCCATATTCGGCGCCCTCACCGGTATCACGCTCCAACTCGGCCGGATTATCTGCCTGCCAGTATGGCGTAACTGATGTTGTCTGAGAAAACGCACTCGGTGCTTTGCTCAATCAGCACCAGCACCATTTGCAGCACTTCTCCGGTCAGCACAATGGCAATGCCATGCAGCAGCATTTAACTGTTGGCAACACTAGCAACAATAACAATGGCAACAATAATAACAACAATATGTTGCATGGTCACAATAATCATAATCATAGTCACAATAATAACAACAGTCTGCTGCTTGATCATAGCGATTTGGGCTTAGGCAACGGTGGAGGCGGCAATGATGAGAGCGTCGGCGGCAACGGTGGGGGCGGGGGCGGTGGTGTCAATGTTGTCACTGGTATCGATGACAACAACAAATCACCAATGGGCGGCAATGGGTTAATGTCCGCTTCAGGCACAGCTGGTGGTGGCTCCAGTGGCAACGACAATGGCGACGATGACGACGAGGATATCATCGATTGAGCGATTGCTTACTAAGTACATATAAAAAAAAAAAACTAAAAACAGAAACAGAAACAAATATAAAAAATATACATATATAAATAGATATATTTAAATATATATATATATATATATATATATATATATATATATTTAAATAAAATATTTAAATCAACGTACTTATAACGTAAATAATTAACAATTTGTTATTGTAAAACTGCATAAATCAGTAAAACAAAAAAATGCAAAAAAAAAAAAATTACCAAACCAAACAGAAAACCAAAAAAAAAAAGAAATAAATAAATAAATAAAAAATATAATATTAAGCGTACTTAATTAAAATTTTAGATTGAAAAGTCGCAAACAGAAAACAAAAAAAAAAAAAAAACAATAACGCAACAAAAAAAAAACACACACACAACTTTTTTCGAAGAACAATAATTACATTTATAAAACAAAAATTAAAATGAAAAACAAAAAAGAAAAAAAAATGTGAAAAAGAAAAAAGAAAATTCACAATAATGAAAAATTGAACGAGGGCCGACTTTGTGTGAAGTTTTAATTAGTTGGCATTAAGCGCCGCCAGCCAGAAAGGCAGAAAAATTAATTACAAATTGATAATTGTGTTTTATTCTTGCGTATCTCTGGATTCACATTAAATGCCAATTATGTTCACTTTATCAGAGAGTAAAAAAAAAAACAACAACAACAACAGAATGAACATAAAAAAAATAATTATGAAATAAAAAAAATAAAAGGAAAGATAGAACCGATAGATGAACATATATAGAATATAATGTTAAGTGTTTTGTAAATATTAAGCAAATATTTAGCTATAGACAGCAAGCTGTACTTATAAGAAAACTAAAGAAAAAAAAAAAAACTAAGAAAAATAAAAAGAAAAAACAAAGTTCGCCCTTAACTAAAGAACTTATTAGCTATATTCACACAATGTTCAAGTTCAAGTTGTCTGCAAAAACTCTTTCGATGCAAATTAATGCGAAATTTTTTCTCTCACTGTAAAGCAACTTAACAAAACCAAAAAAAAAAAAAACTAAAACAAAAAATACCAAAAAAAAAAACCAAAACTCCGACATTACTTTAAAGTTTTTTTTTTTTTTGTTTATTTGACAGCTCATATAAAAAATATTTATATAAAAACTATATATCTATATAAATATATATAATGATATGTATATGTGAACAGAAAAACGTATCAAGATCAAGTCAAAAAAAAAAATAATAATAATTAAATTAAAAACAAAAAATTATATTGTAAACAATTTATAAAAAAAAGCCATAGAAGTTTTTAAGGAGTTGTCTAGTCGTATGAAGAAAAAAAAAACAGAAAACAACAAGAAGAAGAGATAAATTAACGAAAGGAAATGAACAACAGCAAAGAAAAAATGCAAAAAACCAAAATTACTTAAAAAACTATATAAATAAAAATATAAATATATAAATATATTTAATAATTGTACACTTAACATTATTAGTTATAGAAATTAAATCAAACAAAAAAAAAACAAAACAAAACAAAAAAAGAACAATAAAAATTATGGAAAAAAAAA
>JBAMBR010007318.1:0-14494 GCA_037044475.1 Zaprionus obscuricornis
GCTGCATAGATGCTATGTTAAACGAAAATTTCTTATGCTATTTCTCTTCCTCTTACAACATTTTGTCTAGTCTTCATTTTGGGCCCCTTCCTTAATATGTCGCAATCACTTCCCGTTTTCAGTTAGGCAGCCATGACATTTCAGATTGCGCATTCGCCACGTTGCCTGGCGCAAACATTTCAATTAGTTGGCCTAACAGAATTTTAATAGTTGTCAGCTGCATTAACTTGATAAATGCCAAAGTACCAACCAGCAGGCTTTTCGTGAATTCACATCGCTGTTCGCTGTTTTGCCATTCGTCTTGCTCGGCTTAGTGCCTAGGCCTAAGTTTTGCCGTTTGCACAGCCTTCAGACATCAGTTAGTTTGTTTGTCCCTGGATAGGCATTGCCAGTGACTGTCTCTCTCTTTTTCTCTCTCTCTCTCTCTCTGTGATTGCCATTGCCTATGGCTACGGCTGTGCCTTTTGCTTGTCCCTGACATCGACACATTTAAAACACGATTTTCACATTTACCTTTCAATGCAGCATTGTTTTTGTTTTTGTTACTGCTACTGTTACTGCTACTCTTTCTCTTGTTATTATTGTTATTCTCATGCTCTTGTGCGTTTGGCCAAGAGGTGACATATTGGCAAAAGTGTCTAGCTGCAAAAAATTAAATTACTCACTTCACCGTTGTCGTTGTCGTTGCCGTTGTCGTTGCCGTTGCTGTTGTTGTCGTAGTCTCTGATTCGATTAAGTTAAATCGAATTTTTGGTTTTGCTTCCTGCCAACTGCCAATAAAAATACAAACTAAGTCATTGTACTACACTTTCCTTAACATACAGTAAACATGTGCGGAAATACGTATGTGCGTATGAATTTGTTATCAATGTCTATATATTTGTGTGGCGTTAAGATTTAAGTTGCCATTTAATGGCATTTGACAATTGTTTTTTTTTTTGATATTATGCAAAAGCATTTCTATTTTAGCAATGCATTGGCTGCATTAATTATTTTTAAAATTTTATAAAAATAAAAATAATTAAATTTTAAATAAAAAATTCTTTTGCATTTACTTTGATTGCTTTTAAAAATTCTTTATAATTTTTTTTTTTTTTTAGTGTATACAATAGTTGGTAAAATGCAGCATATTCTATTTTATTGCTTGCTTCTGTTGCGCTCTTGTAACATAAATAAGATTTATATCGGCAATAAAATATTTCTCAAACTCTTTTCGTTGTATGTTCAAATGGTTTAAAGCTTGAGATAACAAAACGCAGCTTGTTACAGTTACGCACCAGAGCATACACACACATACATACATAGACAAATTGGTAATTGCATTAGTATATGTAACTAGCTCACATGAAATCACAAAACAAACTTACAGTTATATGGCATGCAGCCAGATCCAGGTTCTGCCTTGTGGCGTCTAGTTGCCGGCACTCTCTATGTCTATGTGTCTGTCTATGTCTATGTCTGTGTGTGTGCAGCACGTTTGCCTCCAGTTACAGCAATGGCCACAGGATATGCCCACAAAGCAGCGCTACGCTCAACACACAGACACACACACACACATACATACGTCTCAAAACGGTTTTTGCTTGCAATGCAATGCAATTTCTGTCATGTTTAATGGTTTTATAAGTTGCAGCAAAGTCATCAGACTATGGCATCAGGATGCGCTCAATGTTCAGTGTACGTTTTGGACACAAAGTTGATTATTTTGGTGGACAACGTTGTGCTACGTTTTGTTAAGTCCTTTACGACATTAGCTACGTTTGAGCTTTGGTATAAAAAAAACTTTTAATGCAAACAAATTTTGATTTTAGTTCTAAAAAAAAAATAATATAAAAATAAATAAAAATTCAAAACTAAATAAAATTATTTGCAAATTTAAAGAAAATTATAAAATAATATTTATTTATTTTTTTAATTAATTATTTAATATTTTTTATTTTTAATTATTTTATTGTTTCATTTTTAACAATTAATTTTTGTTGTTTGCTCTCTAAAATATTATTATAAATAAATTAATTATTAGTATATATTTATTTTTATTTTAGTTATTTATACTTATTATTTTTTTTAATAATATTAATTAATATTTATTAATATTTATTTTCTAATTCTTATTATTTATTTATATTTAAAAATATTTTTTAATTACTATTTAATTTTATTTGTTTTTATAAACTTGAAAAAATATATATTTATATTTATTTAAATTTATTTACAATGTTTTCTTAATTATTTATTTATTATTATTATTAAAAAAAATATTAATTAAAATTTCTATATATTTGCAACAAGTAGTTTTACGCACGACTAACATAATTTTGTTCATAGTTGTCAATACAAAGAGAACTCTGTATATATATATTTTTTCTCAGTGTATAATTACTATATTTACATACAAACATATTCTTAGAATATTCTATAGCTACGCTTGAATTGCCTCTAAGTAAACCTTACTCGAACATAAAATCTATATTGACATTAAAATTGAGCTTTTGCAGCATAAGATATTCGGCATTCGAATATTCTTAAATCAGCAAAAAGACTTATTATCCTTTAGTATTTTATTTTATATCCTCAAACTTTAGCAGAGTTAATAAAATTAACAAAATTTAATTTTACTAAAAATATTTTAAATATAATATTTCGCATATTTAAATATAATATTCGCAGAATAAATAAAATTAAGAAAAATTATTTTTATAAATTTGAAAATAAATTCTTTTAATATTTAATTTAATTTATGTTTTAATAAAATATATTGTCATTTACCAAATTTATTTGTACCGCAACATTCGCAGAATAAATAAAATTAACAAAAATTATTTTTAAAAATTTGAAAATAAATTCTTTTAATATTTAATTTAATTTATATTTTAATAAAATATATTTTCATTTATCTAATTTATTTTAAATATAAATTATTTAATATTAGAATATTTTTATATATATTTTTTTTATAAATATAAAATAAAAATTATTTAATATTAAAATTATTTATATATATACATATATATTTTTTTTTATAAAAATAAAATATAAATTATTTAATATTAAAAATTAGGCAAATATCATATATATATATATACGTTTTTTTTTTTTTTTGATATTTGCCTAATTTTTAATATTAAATAATTTATATTTTATTTTTATAAAAAAAAATATATATGTATATATATAAATAATTTTAAAATGTATATAATATATATGTTGTATATATAAATATATCTGCCGCGAGTCAATTTAATTATGGCAGCAGCTGAATTTAAGTATAAAATTATTTTCATATACATATTGAAAATTTATGCTTTCAAGTTAAACGCAACTTTTTTTTTGATTTTCAATTAAGAAAGTAAAAATCATGCAATCAACAAAAAAAAAAATGACATATAAAACTTTTTGAATTTTTGCGCATTAGCAATGAGTTGTAAATATTACGTATACGTTCACTTTTATATATTAGTATGTGAAGCTACTGTGACAGGTGCAAAATGTCTAAACACTTAACAGTTGACTTTTCCTGCCGTTTTTTGCCGCTGACCCTGTCCCAGTTTTTTTCTTTCTTTTTCTTTTTCATTTTCATTTTTTTTTTGTATTTTTTTTTGTATAAAACAGAAAACACAACAACTCTTGCGACAGTTTCGTTGCTTGTTTTTTCGCTGCTTGTTTTTTTTTTAGTATTTTGCTTATTCAAATACCTTGAGGCACTGCGCATATTTTCATATTAAGTATTTTTATAGCTAATGGCGCTTTTTACTTAATGTCAACACAAACAGCCACGCCCATATATGTACATTTTTGTACATAAAATGCAAAAATTGAATATTTTTATGTTGTTTTTATAACAATTTTATTCTTTGCTGACATTGTTGTTGTTGTTGTTGCTGCTTTTGGTGCTGCTCTTGTTTTTATTTTTACTGTATTTTGCTCCTTTACTTTTTACTGTTGACGATTTCAGTGCCATGACATTCACTTCCTGTGCCTCTTGTGCCACCTGTTATCTATTGATTTTCGTGACTGTGAATTGCCTGAATGCTTGGCACAAAGGGACTGGCAAATGCCAGAAAAGAATTATATAAAAACTAACATGACACTTTAAACACTCTACTATGGGAAAATATTCAAAATTATTTTCTTCTTTTTTTTTTGGCATGAAAGAAAAATAAAAATTAAATTTTGTTTAATCAAAGTTTTTTATAATTTATAATTTTTCTTTATTGAATGTACATAATGTATATATAGCATAATATACCCTTGCTTAGAAGTGTATAAAGAACTTTGCTGTTTTTGCTTTCTATTGATATCCATACGATGCGTTGGTTGTCACATGAGGGAATCATACAAATTCACAATTAGGATACATATACGCCAACTGCTCCATTCTCCATTCCCTGTTCTCTGTTCTCTTCATTCAGAGCTCTTTATTTTGCGAAGTTGACAGTTGAACAAATTTCAGATAGCTTTCCCAACTCGACTTCCAATCGCTATTCTTTCGTCTTGCCATTTGGTCATGATACTGCTCCTGCTGCTGCTGCTCTTTACACGCTTGGATGGGCAAGTTATATACAAAATATACTATATACTATATATATAGTCTATGTCTATGCAATGTGGGATAATGTTGAAAAACAACAGGGAGTGGCAGACAAAAATGGTTATTGTTATGTTGTTTAGCTTCCACAGGATGCACAGGATGTTCGTGCAGCTGCTTTTGAGTGCTAACCAATTTGGCCTGTGTGACATTAGGCAAAGTGTTGTGGGCATCCTTAGGTGTTGCTGACTCTGTTATATGTATGTTATGTCTGTCTATACGTTTCGCTGGGGTTCGATTTCGTTTTGTTTCATTCTTGTTTTGTTTTTGTTTTGTGACCTTCGCTCGCATTTGCCTTCATACTTCATCCTTCATAACTTGGCAACAACAATTTAAGGTCTCAATCTTAAATGAGCTAACAAACAACAGTTTAAAGTTAATTTTACTAACTTTTTTTTATTTGATCTACCAGCAGAATTCTATTGACGCTTAATTGCAGCATTTCACATTCATTTTCATCCTTTAATTTGCCAACAATTTGTTTTTATTTTCCTTCTAGTTTACACATTGCATTCTCATTCAATCTTTTTCTTTTACTATTTCTCTCTCTCTTTCTCTCTATCTGCCTCTCACTGTGCTGTATTTTTTACATCTTTGCGTATTTATACAATATTTTACTCTTTGATAAACTTTAAGCTGCTATTCTCGACTTTCTTGTTGTGATGCACACAGATTCACAACTGACAAATTGCCAAATTGCCAAATTGATTTAATGACTTAAATCGATTCACTTTGAATTATTTAATTGAATGAATGATTCCGCTACATTTTATTAAATAATTCAAAGTGAATCGATATCTTGCAAGTCATTAAATCAATTTGGCAATTTGGCAATTTGTCAGTTGTGAATCTGTGTGCATCACAACAAGAAAGTCGAGAATAGCAGCTTAAAGTTTATCAAAGAGTAAAATATTGTATAAATACGCAAAGATGTAAAAAATACAGCACAGTGAGAGGCAGATAGAGAGAAAGAGAGAGAGAAATAGTAAAAGAAAAAGATTGAATGAGAATGCAATGTGTAAACTAGAAGGAAAATAAAAACAAATTGTTGGCAAATTAAAGGATGAAAATGAATGTGAAATGCTGCAATTAAGCGTCAATAGAATTCTGCTGGTAGATCAAATAAAAAAAAGTTAGTAAAATTAACTTTAAACTGTTGTTTGTTAGCTCATTTAAGATTGAGACCTTAAATTGTTGTTGCCAAGTTATGAAGGATGAAGTATGAAGGCAAATGCGAGCGAAGGTCACAAAACAAAAACAAAACAAGAATGAAACAAAACGAAATCGAACCCCAGCGAAACGTATAGACAGACATAACATACATATAACAGAGTCAGCAACACCTAAGGATGCCCACAACACTTTGCCTAATGTCACACAGGCCAAATTGGTTAGCACTCAAAAGCAGCTGCACGAACATCCTGTGCATCCTGTGGAAGCTAAACAACATAACAATAACCATTTTTGTCTGCCACTCCCTGTTGTTTTTCAACATTATCCCACATTGCATAGACATAGACTATATATATAGTATATAGTATATTTTGTATATAACTTGCCCATCCAAGCGTGTAAAGAGCAGCAGCAGCAGGAGCAGTATCATGACCAAATGGCAAGACGAAAGAATAGCGATTGGAAGTCGAGTTGGGAAAGCTATCTGAAATTTGTTCAACTGTCAACTTCGCAAAATAAAGAGCTCTGAATGAAGAGAACAGAGAACAGGGAATGGAGAATGGAGCAGTTGGCGTATATGTATCCTAATTGTGAATTTGTATGATTCCCTCATGTGACAACCAACGCATCGTATGGATATCAATAGAAAGCAAAAACAGCAAAGTTCTTTATACACTTCTAAGCAAGGGTATATTATGCTATATATACATTATGTACATTCAATAAAGAAAAATTATAAATTATAAAAAACTTTGATTAAACAAAATTTAATTTTTATTTTTCTTTCATGCAAAAAAAAAAGAAGAAAATAATTTTGAATATTTTCCCATAGTAGAGTGTTTAAAGTGTCATGTTAGTTTTTATATAATTCTTTTCTGGCATTTGCCAGTCCCTTTGTGCCAAGCATTCAGGCAATTCACAGTCACGAAAATCAATAGATAACAGGTGGCACAAGAGGCACAGGAAGTGAATGTCATGGCACTGAAATCGTCAACAGTAAAAAGTAAAGGAGCAAAATACAGTAAAAATAAAAACAAGAGCAGCAACAGCAACAACAACAACAACAATGTCAGCAAAGAATAAAATTGTTATAAAAACAACATAAAAATATTCAATTTTTGCATTTTATGTACAAAAATGTATGTACATACATACATATATGGGCGTGGCTGTTTGTGTTGACATTAAGTAAAAAGCGCCATTAGCTATAAAAATACTTAATATAAAAATATGCGCAGTGCCTCAAGGTATTTGAGTAAGCAAAATACTAAAAAAAAAAAACAAGCAGCTAAACGAAACTGTCGCAAGAGTTGTTGTGTTTTCTCTTTTATACAAAAAATACAAAAAAAAAATGAAAAAGAAAAAGAAAGAAAAAAAAACTGGGACAGGGTCAGCGGCAGAAAACGGCAGGAAAAGTCAACTGTTAAGTGTTTAGACATTTTGCACCTGTCACAGTAGCTTCACATACTAATATATAAAAGTGAACGTATACGTAATATTTACAACTCATTGCTAATGCGCAAAAATTCAAAAAGTTTTATATGTCATTTTTTTTTTTGTTGATTGCATGATTTTTACTTTCTTAATTGAAAATCAAAAAAAAAGTTGCGTTTAACTTGAAAGCATAAATTTTCAATATGTATATGAAAATAATATGAACAATTTTATACTTAAATTCAGCTGCTGCCATAATTAAATTGACTTGCGGATATATACACGATATATATATATATATACTATATATACAAAATATATATTATATACATTTTATATATACAAGATTTTTAATATAATTTTATATTTTGAAATATTTTGTATAGCGAAAGTAAATATTAAAAATTAGGCAAATATCAAAAAAAAAAAAAAACATATATATATATATATGTATAAATAATTTTAATATTAAATAATTTATATTTTATTTTTATAAAAAAAAATATATATGTATATATATAAATAATTTTAATATTAAATAATTTTTATTTTATATTTATAAAAAAAATATATATAAAAATATTCTAATATTAAATAATTTATATTTAAAATAAATTAGATAAATGAAAATATATTTTATTAAAATATAAATTAAATTAAATATTAAAAGAATTTATTTTCAAATTTTTAAAAATAATTTTTGTTAATTTTATTTATTCTGCGAATGTTGCGGTACAAATAAATTTGGTAAATGACAATATATTTTATTAAAACATAAATTAAATTAAATATTAAAAGAATTTATTTTCAAATTTATAAAAATAATTTTTCTTAATTTTATTTATTCTGCGAATGTTGCGGTACAAAAATATTATATTTAAAATATATTTTGTATATTAAAATATATTTAGTAAAATTAAATTTCGTTAATTTTATGAACTCTGCTAAAGTTTGAGAATATAAAACATAATACTAAAGGATAATAAGTCTTTTTGCTGATTTAAGAATATTCGAATGCCGAATATCTTATGCTGCAAAATCTCAATTTTAATGTCAATTTAGATTTTATGTTCGAATAAGGTTTACTTAGAGGCAATTCAAGCGTAGCACTTGGTTTTTTTCTTTCGCTTTCGTCCAGCAAATTGACATTGGTAAGTAACTTTTGTTGAGCTACGAGCCGTTGAGAATGGTCAACATTTGGTCAATGTCAATGACAATTATTTTAGGCGTCAATGGGGATTATGAGTAAAAATGTGGCATAGCATAGTCACAGAATAAATAACTGCAGACATTTGCAGGTTCTCATTGATCTATGGAGTATGAGAGAATCAAGCATTGTGTATGTTTATGTGTGTGTGTTTGTGTGTGTGTGTGTGTATACAAATGCATGGCTGAAATGCCATGAAACTAATTTAAATATTAAATAAATGTATTTATGCAAATGCGACGACTGGCGCTCTGAGCATACAAAATTGCTCAATTGCCTTCAATTGCGCACATTTAGCGCCAGCCTGCACCACAGTCATGCTTCTAGGCGTTAAGAATGACGGAAACTGGGCGACAGTTTGGGACTGTGTGCGGGGTGGGGGGGGGGAGAATGTGCTCAACTTCTATTTCTATTTGCTGTCTACGCCTACGCTCTCCCCAGTGACCCAAACAGTGTAGAGTAACAGTTCCAATTAAACTTTTCGCGTTGGTTTAATAACTTAAAATTGTTTAAAGCCGTTGAATTCAATTTCAACGGTTTTTTTTTTGTTGATGTAGGTTTAGTTCAAATGCTTCACATGCTTGCCAACCCGGCACTATATAACTGCCATCAAAATTGTAAAGCTTTTCTGTGGCAACAGCTTCCTTTGCTTTCGTATTCAACGAAATTTCTCTAGTGATGCTAACGATGCTTTTACTCTTGCTCTCGCAGTATTTTTCTCTCTGGTTTTGTGGTGAGAATGCGCACAATAGTCTATAGAATATTCTAAGAATATGTTTGTATGTAAATATAGTAATTATACACTGAGAAAAAATATATATATACAGAGTTCTCTTTGTATTGACAACTATGAACAAAATTATGTTAGTCGTGCGTAAAACTACTTGTTGCAAATATATAGAAATTTTAATTAATATTTTTTTTAATAATAATAATAAATAAATAATTAAGAAAACATTGTAAATAAATTTAAATAAATATAAATATATATTTTTGCAAGTTTATAAAAATAAATAAAATTAAATAGTAATTAAAAAATATTTTTAAATATAAATAAATAATAAGAATGAAAATAAATATTAATAAATATTAATTAATATTATTAAAAAAAATAATAAGTATAAATAACTAAAATAAAAATAAATATATACTAATAATTAATTTATTTATAATAATATTTTAGAGAGCAAACAACAAAAATTAATTGTTAAAAATGAAACAATAAAATAATTAAAAATAAAAAATATTAAATAATTAATTAAAAAAATAAATAAATATTATTTTATAATTTTCTTTAAATTTGCAAATAATTTTATTTAGTTTTGAATTTTTATTTATTTTTATATTATTTTTTTTTTAGAACTAAAATCAAAATTTGTTTGCATTAAAAGTTTTTTTTATTTATCACTATATTTAAGCTTTTTTATAGACTCATATGTGAGTCTAAATTATGTATAGATATGTGCATGTATGTAAAGTAATAAGCAAATGAGCTAAGCAAGTGAATTTAAAGAATTTTAAGTCTAATTTGTTATATTAAGTATAGAAAGGCAATTGAAGCATCCTTTTGAGTATGCTCTGAAACCATAAAGTCATTCATTTGGTTTGCAAAGTCAGCAATTACTTAACTAATCAAAACTAAACACATTTAGCTGCACCACAAACGATGCAGTAATTGCCACAAATGCCACAAGAGGCCAATGTTATGAGCAGCCAGTCACAGTCACAGTCACATCATCATGTAAAACCGTAAACCGTTAACCGTACACTGCCAGCAAAATACAGAAGCATGACAAGTACATATACGTATATATATATATATATATATATATAGTAGAAGTAGGAAAGAGCAAAAGTACAAACCGAATCTCATCATTATGATGATGAGAGCAAACAAATTTCATACCTGACCAAAGCTCAAACGTAGCTAATGTCGTAAAGGACTTAACAAAACGTAGCACAACGTTGTCCACCAAAATAATCAACTTTGTGTCCAAAACGTACACTGAACATTGAGCGCATCCTGATGCCATAGTCTGATGACTTTGCTGCAACTTATAAAACCATTAAACATGACAGAAATTGCATTGCATTGCAAGCAAAACCGTTTTGAGACGTATGTATGTGTGTGTGTGTGTGTGTGTGTGTGTCTGTGTGTCGAGCGTAGCGCTTTTGTGGGCATATCCTGTGGCCATTGCTGTAACTGGAGGCAAACGTGCTGCACACACACAGACATAGACATAGACAGACACATAGACATAGAGAGTGCCGGCAACTAGACGCCACAAGGCAGAACCTGGATCTGGCTGCATGCCATATAACTGTAAGTTTGTTTTGTGATTTCATGTGAGCTAGTTACATATACTAATGCAATTACCAATTTGTCTATGTATGTGTGTGTGTGTGTGTGTGTGTGTGTGCGTGTGTGCTCTGGTGCGTAACTGTAACAAGCTGCGTTTTGTTATCTCAAGCTTTAAACCATTTGAACATACAACGAAAAGAGTTTGATAACAATGATAACAGCTTAAATAAGGCTCAAATACTTATAACACACATACAGACACATATACATACATTGACAGTTAAAAGCAGGTGTGCTAAAGTGGCTTTTCCTGACATTTAATGGAAAAAGAAAACAAATGTTGCTTTCAATTTGAAATTGTGTGAAAAAAAAACAACAAAAAATAAAAGGGAAAACAAAATGAAATTTATTATCTGTGGCACGTTTGAAACGATAAATGATTTTCGGATTGTGACAACTAGCGAAATAAAAGAACAAATTTATCATACAGATTAATAATATACGAATACAGCATCATGTTTCATATTTTTGTTATATCACAGTAACAGCTGCAACCAAAAATTTTAAATAAATAAATAACTGTAAAAGGCAACTTGAAAGCAAAAGCAACGTTGAAGCTAACATACATATGTACATAAGAGGCCTGCGATAAGAACTCTTCCTTTGAGAACTCTGACTCTCACTGTGACTCTGGCTCTCGCTCTGGCTCAGTTTGACAAGAGTTGCGTGTATATTTCTTCTACTGAAATTTTGAAATTTTCTCAGGCATGAAATATTTTATTGCCGATATAAATCTTATTTATGTTACAAGAGCGCAACAGAAGCAAGCAATAAAATAGAATATGCTGCATTTTACCAACTATTGTATACACTAAAAAAAAAAAAATTATAAAGAATTTTTAAAAGCAATCAAAATAAATGCAAAAGAATTTTTTATTTAAAATTTAATTATTTTTATTTTTATAAAATTTTAAAAATAATTAATGCAGCCAATGCATTGCTAAAATAGAAATGCTTTTGCATAATATCAAAAAAAAAAAAAACAATTGTCAAATGCCATTAAATGGCAACTTAAATCTTAACGCCACACAAATATATAGACATTGATAACAAATTCATTCACACATACGCACTTCCGCACATGTTTACTGTGTGTTAAGGAAAGTGTAGTACAATGACTTAGTTTGTATTTTTATTGGCAGTTGGCAGGAAGCAAAACCAAAAATTCGATTTAACTTAATCGAATCAGAGACTACGACAACAACAGCAACGGCAACGACAACGGCAACAGCAACGACAACGGTGAAGTGAGTAATTTAATTTTTTGCAGCTAGACACTTTTGCCAATATGTCACCTCTTGGCCAAACGCACAAGAGCATGAGAATAACAATAATAACAAGAGAAACAGTAGCTGTAACAAAAACAAAAACAATTCTGCATTGAAAGGTAAATGTGAAAATCGTGTTTTAAATGTGTCGATGTCAGGGACAAGCAAAAGGCACAGCCGTAGCCATAGGCAATGGCAATCACACAGAGAGAGAGAGAGAGAGAGAGAGAGACAGTCACTGGCAATGCCTATCCAGGGACAAACAAACAAACTGATGTCTGAAGGCTGTGCAAACGGCAAAACTTAGGCCTAGGCACTAAGCCGAGCAAGACGAATGGCAAAACAGCGAACAGCGATGTGAATTCACGTAAAGCCTGCTGGTTGGTACTTTGGCATTTATCAAGTTAATGCAGCTGACAACTATTAAAATTCTGTTAGGCCAACTAATTGAAATGTTTGCGCCAGGCAACGTGGCGAATGCGCAATCTGAAATGTCATGGCTGCCTAACTGAAAACGGGAAGTGATTGCGACATATTAAGGAAGGGGCCCAAAATGAAGACTAGACAAAATGTTGTAAGAGGAAGAGAAATAGCATAAGAAATTTTCGTTTAACATAGCATCTATGCAGCATGTGACACATCTGTATGTGTCATGCTGGTTTTTTGGCAATTATAACTACAAATCTTTCTAATTATTCAACATAATGAATATATAAAATGTTTTTTTTTTATCATTTTTATTGTGCAATTTCCGATAAGCATTTACTAAGTTTTATATAAGTTATTAATATAAATGGACAGTAATAAAAGTTATAATTGTACAACATGTGACTCTTATATATTCTGGGTATCCTCAAATATCCTCAAATATAAACAATATATTTTAGAAATTTCTATAACTAATTTTGCACATCTAGTTCTTAAAATCTATGATTGAGACATTTTGCATAATATTTTGCTTCTCTGTGATACGTAGAACTCTGGAAAATTGGAAATTGGAGAATTACTATGCTGAACATCCGATCTGGAGAAAAATTGCACAAATTATTGAAATTTATTGGGTTTGTGGTTACTGGCGGAGGTGAGGAACGTTTACAAATTTTGATGTCGCTGGATATTATCGTTCCCCAAATTCACAGTCAGCAGGACAGTCAACCTGACTATTGATCCTGAGCAATTTCCTGTTATCCCCAAGTCAATATACCTACGGTATCCCTCACATACCAGTTAATATTAGAATCGTTCCTGATGCCTGATTACAAAATCAAACTTAATATGCTGATTGGTATTTAAGTTTTCTTATTTAAGCGAATGTATTAAATGTTCTTAAATAATTGCTGAGCAATTTTTACGCTAGATTAACTATGCAAAAATGCATAAGAATGAGTCCTGGTATTTTTGGGTCCCTTTTAGAGCCTGAGGTGTACCTTATGCCTTTTAAAGCCCTTTTGCCCCTTTGCTGCTGCCGCTGTCGTGTGTTTGCCTCTTGGCCAGTGGCCTCGGCCAATGTCGAGGCGGCTGCATTTGTTACACAAATTTCGTGCTCATGAGTGTGGAAATGTGTTTAAATGCAAATTTTACCCCAGAGCGGTAGCAGCACAGTCCGGTGCTCAAGCACCTCCCTATTGCGGTACTGCACTTGGTTATAAATTATGCATGGTCTGAGGCTTGGTAGTATCATCATCGCCATCGCCATTGCCATCGCCATCACCATCGCCATCATCGTCGTCATCATTGTTCGGCTTGTGGCTGACCGTCTTTTATCTCTCTCTTTCTCTTTCTCTCTCCTCTCTCTCTCTCTTTGGCTCATCTCAAGCGAAAGCAGAACAAACCAAGAGACAGTGGATAACGGACAGTAGACAGCGGACATGTTTTGGAATGATGTTGAGGGGCTGGAACAGGTGTTCGGAGGAGGCTTTGTTGTTGATGTTAGCGCTGCTGGCGAAGTGTTTGTTATTGTTTTCCTAATAGCTGAAAGCGTTGACTTTGTTTATGTAGGGGGCTTGCCAGCCATTATAATATTGAGAATAAACATACAGACATACACTTATACATATTATATATATATATATAGAAAGATGCCAAGCATTGTTCTCAGTCGTGGTAGATGCGGTTGCGACAGCTGCTTCGACGTGCATTTTCATGTCAAAGCAAAGACTAGACTTGAGGCCGCATAACAGGGCGAATAGTGTTCCTATCTCTCAGTCTCTCTTTCACTCTCTCTGTGTGTGTGTAAACATGTCAAACCTCACAATTTTTTGTACATCATCTATCTACTTAGTAATATGTACATACATACATACATACATACATACATACATACTTTCATACATATTTGTAATGGATTGCAATCGTTTTGCATTTACTTTAATAAATTATAAATGATATTATACTAACAGCAACAGAATATACATACATACATACATATACATACATATTGAAATACTGTTATACATATATTA